>BPLR01021690.1:0-123096 GCA_021605095.1 Caerostris extrusa | reverse complement strand
TTACGTATTGCTATTTTAAGATGTAATGATTGCTTCAGCTGGGGCTAGTACGCCCTGTTTGCGTTGGGGAAAAATGAATGTTACGTTTGTGTCAATGTTCCACCTTAACATTTCCATTAATCATATTCACCTTTATGTTCACCATTTGTAAGCTAAAAATTTACTTTTGTGAAATTTTAAAGTTGTTTGATCATAAAATGAATCCAAATTCACTTTTAAATTAGCCACAAGATATAAGCACATGCATGAACCTTGTCTGTGAGTTACCTGAAGGTTTCTTCAATTTTAACAACCCTTGATTTTCAATTAGGGCATATAGCCAAATAATGCCTTCTCTTCATTAAATGGCAAAATATTTGATTGCGGCACGTTTGATATCAAGTTAGCTAATGGTGAAAATACTGAAAAAGTGAAAAAGAAATGAATCCTCTGAAGTAATTCAAACTAAACACTTTATTTGCATCCATTTTATCTTGGTGCTGCTGGTGAAATATTTTATATGAACATATTTATTATACTTCATTAATTTGAAGAGAAAACTTAGAAGAATAAATTTAAAAGTATTCTAAAATAAAGTTGTTCAAAAGATTTGTACTGGTGAATCTAAAGACGAAAATAGGAAACAAATTTTGCTTTTCTTGTCTCATGACTCTACTTCATCCTGGGTTTTATTTTTCGCATTGTCAAAAATTTGGGAAAGTAGTGGGGTGAAGGGAAGAGGTGAGGGTGAGGGTGAACCAACTATTTGAACCTGTAATCAAAAATATTTGGAAAAACATTTATAAACATAATTCTCACCAACATAAATGAATAATATTACGTAACTCCAGTAGATGGATAAATTTCAAAACGTCGTCTGGGAAAGCAATGCCCCGGTGTCAGGTGATATCTGTAGCATACATTACAAAAACAAGAATGCAATTATTATACAATTATACATGTCCAAGAGGAGAAAATCATTGTGTGTATAACTAAAATTCATATACATTGTCTCCTTTTTAAAGCTGTTCAGAATATTTTGGTAAAAGTAAGTTCATGGCCCTATTGTAGAAAAGTAACTTGCCAGTTTTCGATCTGCCACCGATTATGTCAGAAATTTTGTAGGAAATAAAGTACATTTTAGCCAAAGTGACAAACAGTCAATAGTTCCTGCATGAAAGCGTTTTGAAAATTGGAATCATTTAAGCAATATAAATGAATATGCAATAGCTACGCCAGAATGCGCTAGCTTTAATTATATACATGTGCTTTTTCCTCATGTGGTGAAAGATGAGGGGGCGGTTTCTAAATGTTCATGTCATGTATAATAAACACGTGCTATAAAGACCAAGGATAATATTGGGATATAAAATGGCAAACAAAATCTTCAATTATAAAATATGTAAAACTTTAGTTTTGTTAGTATACATACAAAATTTTACATTATTTTGATTATTTAACTAAGTTTATTAATAAACAGATATATTTACTTGTAGCTTGTTTCTGGTATACCATCAGTTAATATTTTAAACAGAAAATAAAATCAAAAATGTATATAAGTACTTGGCAATTTACTATACTTTAAATGATGCCCTTTCAGTTTTTGAAACCTACAATTAAAGTATTTACAGTGTGAATGAGGTGCCCCGAATTTGTAGTTAAAGGCTTCTCGCATTTTCCTGCACCCATGGTGACAGCAAGTCTATCTTATAGCTCAAAGCAGTCAAATAATTCTCAAACTCTAGGAGGATCTCATGATGATCAAGGTCGCTCACCTACAGGCAGATTTTTGGAGTATTACATCTTCTTTTTTACCGTAATGCCTGGGAGTTCTCTGGGCAGCTTCATTAGGGACCGGGACCCATGGTTTAAAGTGATTCCGAACCACTACAAACATCTATGGGCACAGACCCACAGAGAGCTAGGTCACTGCATTACTTCAGGCCCAGATAATATGTCTGAATCACTAAATTTACAAGAATTCATGTTTTAGGTAACATTTCTTGAATGTTCATCGGTTTGGCCATATATTGAGTGGCCAAAAGACGAAATTTAGGAAGTAAATAATACCCAACTTCAACAGTTTTTACACTTACCCTCAGAGTAAAAATATTTCAGAAGTAATAATGTTAAGCTCTTATCATATAAATTTCAGGAATCTGCTAAACAACCAAAAATTTGTGAGGTAGCTGATGGTAAAACAAATAAATTTGTTCATCAAACAAGATGTCTGAATCACTAGATGTGCAGAAATCTCATGATTTCAGGTATTGATTTCAAAGTCTATCGGTTTACCATCCTGGATTGCCCAGGCAACGAAATTTTAGTGAATAACTAATAGCTAAACCAATGGCTTTATAACAATTTGGACCCACACGTTAACATGTGAAGATGTTGACTGGTACAGTCGGGATGTTGATGAACAATATGTTGACTGGGTCGCTAAGCGATGAAAATCCAGAAGGTGTGTAATTTTTACAAGTAACATTGCGATTGCATTTTTTATATTTTAAATTTTGAATATATTCTAATATTTCTTTTTTTGGCTAATAATAAAAGCGTGTAGGCTTGCAATAACAGGTAAATGGAGAATGTATGCAAAAATACATAAAAAAAAAAGAAAATGATCATAAAATTGTGTCATTGGATTCCTAAACGATAAATCTGGGAGGTGTATTATTTTTAGAAGTAATGTTGCCCATGAGATAATTTTCCGGAAGTTGCAAAGCAACAAAAAAAATGTGGGAGGTATGTCAAGGTAAATGTACAAGTATACATATAAACACTCAAAGAAGATTAATGAAGACACTATTTTTGTTCAACAGACCACGTTACTGGATTTGCTAAATAATAAAATTCTAGAAGTTATGTCAAGAAAAACACATTTTTACCAGTAAAATGGATGAGAATATGAGTATATTTTCTTGATATTTTACATTTTTATATTATCGTCTAATATTTTTTTTTTTTCAAGCAAAGCTTAGAAGAGATTATATGCACATGTATTTAAATTGGAAAAGAAATTAGAAGAGGGTTAGAAGAAATTAGAATAATATACGTTAGTTTCTAAAGATATGAAATAGAAATATCTCCCTTGATGTGTTTATGAAATCTCCTTCTGGGTGTCGCTGAGTGAAACAATCCTTTTGGGCCACATGAAAAAATAATAAATTTTCTAAAATGAGGAGTTTATTAACAGAGTATGCTTTCATCTAAAGGAATAACTATGTAAGTTTCTGATTGAGAAAACTCCAATATATGCTCTACGAAATTCAAAGTTTTTTTACCTGTTTTGTATAATTTTAGAAATAAAAGTATTCTGCTAATGACGAAACACTTTGTCCCGAGCCTTTGACATGAATCTAGACCAAACATTAGTAAAAAATAAACAAATATATATCTCCGTAAATAACCAAAATATAGTAAATTGAATTTTATTCAATATAAATATCGTTTATTGATAGCTTGATTGCATAACTTAATAATATTAATATGTTTTCTTTTATAATGGAAATCTATTCAAAGCTTTTAAATATGTATGATATAATATAAAATGTAAAAGTATTCATTTTATATAAATTAATTCTTATTTTAGGTTATTTAATAGTCATAGTTGGAACAAAATGAGTTATCTTATGTATTTTTTACAGGTATTATCTCAAATATTAAAATGCAAAATTATCAGAAAACTTCTTTAATTTTTACGACGTGTTGAGGTAAGAGTTCTTTCTCAGTAGCATTTTTAATTTTTTTGCCAAGATACAGGAATTTCTGAGAAAATTAAGAATTTCTATAGAAAGATAATTTCTATATTCTGAGAAGAATATTTCTATTTCTAGAATATTTTCTATTTCAGAGAAGATTAATTAAATTTATCATCATATATTTTGAGTACTAACAAAGAAATGAAAATTCTCTTTTAGATAAATGAAAATATGTTTGCAAATCATATATTATAAAATGTGACAAGATTTTCCCCCCCTGATATATTTACACCATAACATATTATAAAATTATGTTATTCAGTACAAAATGTTTTTCAAATATTTACAGTCATATTTTCATGATGGAATTTCAAAACTATGTTAGCATTTTACCAGGTTTTATTTTTGATTTTTAGACCTCTTTTTTATGAAACTCTTCTCTGTTAACAATATTTATTTTAAGCGCTTTCACAATTTAAGTATTTTTGTTTTTTTTTAAATTTTTAAAATTATCTTTTATAAGATTCCCGTAAAAAAATATATGAATGTACATATTGAGTTAGTACAACATTTTTGGCAGAAAATTGATTTGGTATCTTTATTGTGTTAAATAATTTTTCGTTCTTTTATAAAATCTTTTTTTTTAAATTGTGCTTTTTTATGTTATTATTTTCTTATTAACTTTCCAACAACGATGTGATTTGAAATACAGATCTGTCTGCCGATTAAAGATAATCGCCAAATCACAAGAAGAAAAATTGGAATGTGTGTAATAGTAATAAACGCAGTTTTTCATCAGGCCATGTTGCTGGGAATCAATACTGGTACAAAATTCATGACTTCTGCAAAATAAATTGAATGTGCATGTGAACACCCTTCTAGTATCTTCAAGCTATAAAAATCTAAGAAATAGAAATGTATTTCGACTTACCTGATAGAATAGTATACTGTATAGTGAACGAAGAGATTGATTGAGCAAATGGCATCACCTTTTTTAGAGTTCCCAAGCAGTAAAAAATCAAGAAGGTGTATCAAGAAAACACATTTTATTTGTAATAATGCGTGCTAAAATGAATTTACTTTCTTGATAATTTAAAAATTCTCATTGAATATACTCAATATTTTCTTTTTTATTTCTTTCTAGCAAAACTAAAGGAAGAATATAGAAGAAGTATTAATAAAGGAAGAAAAAGGCGAATTTGTGTTTGGTTTGTGAAGGTGAATTCCTAAAAACGTAAAATGGAAATATCACCTTGATGTGTTCATCTTATTACAAACACTATGGCGGTATGAATCATATAAATTTTCATGGACAAAATAAATTTTCTAATTGAAGACATAACTGGTTTTTAACACTGCTATCAAAAGGAATAACAATGTGTGTTGCTAAGCATGGAAATTAAATATGTATCCCATAATATTAATAAACTGTTTTACTATACTTGCTTAGGGCTCTTCGTGCCTTCTGGTACATATTGCATCCAGCATCCAGCCTATCTCTAAACGCCCCTCTTGTGTCTGGCCTGTCATTGAGATTCCTCAAGTCCAAAAAAACCCACACCTTATAGAATCCTTCATCTGTCATTGTCATGTTACCTCTTTTTTCCTCTTACCATCAGGAGCCCAGAGAAAAACGTATCAAATTCTCTCTAGGCATACTCAAGACATCTTTACCTTCCAGCTGATATTTCTTTGTATATTGAAAGAACATCAGCTCTTTCAAAAAATTTCACTATATTTTATTTTTAGTTGACCAAAAGTTTTTAAATATTGATCTTAAACATCCGTTTCGGAAAACTAATTTATCAATATAAATATTTTTAGACACCCTGCCTCTGCACCATACATTGCTCTGACTATTGTTTTGTGATTTTAATTTTAATCCTTAAATAAATATTTGATGATCTCTAAAATTTTCTCAAACTCTTAAAACAGGTTCGAGTATTATTATGTTTTTGATATCCAAATATGATCCTCCAGTTTTATTTAAAATTGAGCCAAAATATGTGAAATATATAAACTTCAATATCGACAATCTTCAATATCGTCGTTATCGACATCATCAATTTCTAGTGTTTATTGTGATTTTGCATTAATTTTATCATTTGGTCTTCATTTTGTATAATGTAATTCAGCGTTAGTGGAGTACTTATTGAATAGTTAAGTCTTCTGTTCAATATCACTTTATGTAGGTGATATTCAAATGTACGTCTTCAAAAGGAGGTTAAATGTTCATCTAGTTACTCTTTTCTGGTTTGCTGATATATTTCTCACAATCGAATCAATCACAATTATGAACAGGAAGCCTGACAAAACCCATACCTGTCGTATTTACATCCTAAACTCCAAATAGTTATTCAGAGTACTTTCTACTTCTATACTTGATTTGTTGTTGTGGTATAGATCTCGGATTATGTCAATAAATTTGTTGGGGCACTGCGTAGATCCTTAATATTTCCCACAGTTTATCTCTGAGCACTGAATTAAAAGCCGACTAAAATCAACGAAATTCATATAGATTAAAGAATTGAACTCATGAATTTGCCCCCTTAATATTCTTCAATATAGAAATCTGTTATATTGGGCTTTTTCCTTTTCGAAAGTCAACTTGTTCTTCCCGGATGTGTTTGTCAATTTCATACCTCATACAATTGAAAAGTACTTTGGAAATTGTTTTTCAGGAATAGATTATAAGCTATTCCTCCAGTTGTCACACTTGGTTAAGTATGTTTTCTTTGGAATTTTAACTATCACAACCTACTCCCGCTCCTTTGGTACTCTTTCCTTTTCCCATATCTCATCAAACAACTTTTACAGCTGAATTGCAGTCGTCTCAATACATGTTATTAGCATTTCTGAAGTTATGCAATCATTTCCAGCATCCTAGTTTTACTGTTGTCAGAACAGATTTTATTTCCTCCAGGGGAAATCTTTACTGTGGAAATGTTTAGCTCAATATCCCAATTTTCTGTGATATATAAAAAAGTAATTTATTCTTCTTGTCCTTTATTGCATTCGTTGTTGGCAGTTTTAAACTCTGTATACTAATAGTTTGTTACAATCTTGCCAATTTTTCCTTTATTTTCTGCAATATGAGTTTCCTCTGGGATTTAATCATAAAATAATCTCTTATCCTCTCTAGTAGCTTTTTTAACTTGCTTACATAGGTCAGAGCATTTACTTTGGTAATTATCCTGCAGTCCTTTAATCTCCTCCAGTCGATCTTCATTTTTATTTTCCTGCTTTTTTCAATAAGAGTTAATGTTTTTCCACCATCCATTCTTTATTGGTTTCTTTTCTTTTTTGTACCAATGACTTATTTTATATGACATTGGGAATATATTTCTCCAGTTTGTTGAAAATTTTCCTTGCCTCATTTTTTTTTAGCTAACTACATCATAACAAATTCTTCTACTTGTTTTTATTCTCTTGCACTTCTGCAGTTTTAGTTTAATGGTAGATACTGAAAGAAATGGTCACTGTCAAAATCTGTACCTCTCATTGTTTTAACATTCAACAACGATTTGATGAATTGTCGATTAAGAGACATGATCAATTTGGTTTCTGGGTTGTTACCAGGAGCTACCCAAGTGATCTTTGTGAATATATTTGTGCTTAAATATACTGCCTCGAATTATGTTAAGCTCTCAGAAAGCAAAAAAAAAGTTCACCATATTCATTTCTCTGTCTGATTGCGTCATTTCTTACTGATCTTTTCTTTTCTCGACTCTTTTTTCTTCCAACATTTACATTTAATTCTCTCATTAAGATATGCATGTCAAACAACAATTAAGATATGCATGTTTTGGTATTTTTTCCTTAATACACTCTATAATTGTTCGTAGAAACTATAATTTTTTCAATTTTCTTGTCGTTTGGGGGAACATAGACCGGTACAATTGAATGTTTTATAAATTTATAATAGAAGTTTGCCTGTATGAGTCTCTCGCTAACAGGTTCCCAATTAATAAGATGTCTCTCGGCATCTTCAGACATAATAATTTCATTCCTCTTCTATGCATATGTTCCATTCCAGGAATAGATTGTTGGTTCCCTGTCTGTATTATTTTTGTTTCCTGTCTATATCTCACCATCTCCATCAAAACCTCCCTTGTTATTTCAAATTGGTACATCGTTCTGGCACTGCATATTAATACTCTTAACTTTCGTTTGGGCACTACCAGCGTCTTCTTCCATTACAGAGGATAAAAATAACATTTCCTTGTATCATAATAACTGCACTACTCTCTCCCGCATTTAGTGGATTCAGTTAGTTGCACGACACTAGTTCAACTAGGCTTGAATTCAGTAGGCTTTTCAGTTTGTGTAATCAGTTGGGTTTTTTAAAAGGTAGGCGGACTGGCTCTACGCTTAATCCTCCTTTTACCTGGGCTTAAAACTGGCAAAATGCAGAAACCAAGGCTTCTACACAAAGCAGAGTTTCCTAAACTGTTCACTGATTCTTAATTACTGTGTATATTTTATTGAGAAATGTCAGATATGCTAAACTTCCATTATAAATCTATTATCGTGCTTTTTGGCGTCAATCTCCCAGATCAAACATAACATAAGTCAAAGAAAAACCAATAAATACCACTGAAAGTACGAAAATTATTTCATTCTATGTAAAATACATTTATAAATAAATTGTTCCGTTTTATAACATAATTATATTTATGTACATCTCCGAGAATAGGACCTGGCTATGGCATGGATGGTTTGCTTTTGTTGCTCTACCGTCATCTTTGTGCACACTTTAAGCTAAACAGACCGGAACCTACACTTATGTGGAGTCCGAACTCTGGAAAACATCCATGCCACCGCCAGGATTCGAATCTGAAGATTGGGATACCAAATTCCAGATCGATAGCCCCTTGGCCACCAGGACTCGCATGGATATTTGTTAGTGGTTCGAATCCACATTAAACTGTAAGTCCCGATTTAGTTAGCCTAAAGTATGCACAAAAATGACTGTCGAGCAACAAACCAACTAAACCAAACCAAAACCAAACCAAACCGAGAATAAGAATTCTTACTCAATGGATAATAAATGCAAAATCATTTCAAAAACGTAGAAAATGATGAAAAGATTCATGTTAGTGTATCCCAAAGATGTGAAAATAAAGAAGTTTCTGACTCTGTTCAAGAGTTCTCCTTCTGGATGTGGATAAAAATCCTGGTGAAAACCCTGGTTTTATTTGTCTCTTGAACAAAAAAAATGAAGACATAACAGACTAAAAATAACATTATTTTCTTCTATCTAAAAGAATGTCTACTGAATTTGTCCAGCGAGAGTATATATTCTAATGAAATTCATACACTTCCTATAAAACACTATTGAACTTTATAAAACTTGAATCAGAATATTTATACATCGAATATTCAAATTTAATTTTTGCTTGAATAGTTGCATATAACAGCAAAATTGAATCATAGCCTAAAAATGTGCTTACATTCGTATGATTCGGCTCTCTACAAAATGTTATTTTTTTATAAATAGCAGACTACAAGGAATATGAATATACTCAGTTTCATATTTTCTCAATATTTTATATTTAAAGATAGATAAGTGAAGAGAATGTGCAAAAAAGTATTTCAGTATAAAGTAAAAAGAGGAAATTATTTATTTCTGTAGATTTAAAGAAGCGAAATAAAAGTAGGAATCGATCAACGCACTACGAGTACTTTAGATACCATTGATATACAAAATGTTTAAAAATCTCAAACCAAAAATCAAAAAATCAAAACCATACTACAAAACACTTCCAGCAAAAGACAAATTCTCCAGAAAATTAATGAAGATTAACGTTATTCATGAATCATTTCAATAATTGAGTGGTCTAAACTACCATTTTCTACCAAAATTTGCAATGGAGTTTTATTTGCTTGACCTCATTTTGGATAACGTCCCGGACCCCCAGGACAACACCATGTCCACACATGATAAAAAAATTTTACGCTATGTCACTAAAAATAAATATTTTAATGAAGATTTGTAAACGATATAAATTCTCTAAAATTAAGACTAGATTTTCTAATAATAAAATTTATGCCTATCTAAAAGAATATCCAGTGGAGTTGTAAAAGAGAAAAATTCAATATATGTCCCACGAAATGGATACATATTTGACGCTCTCCTACGCAGGCTAGAATATTTTTAAACTATGTATCCTATTTCTGAAAACAGAATTCTTCTGCTTTAAAACAGATATCGTGCTTTTTCATCAAGCTCCTAAATAAAGCATAAGTCACAAATAAGCAATTCTTAAGATAAGCAAAATAAATTAAATTTTATTTCATTAAATATAGTTTGCATTTATAAGCAAATAGTTTGGTTTTTCATAACTTAATTTTATTTATTTTTTGCAGAACGTAAATTTTTTTAAAAATTTAAATATTTAATTTAAAAGGCTTTTACAAGTAAGAGCTCTTTTTCTACAACATTTCCTAAATTTTTTTATGTCATTATAAGAATTTGTGAGTAATTAAGTATATGTTTCTTATTATTTATTTTAATAATGATTAACTTAGTTCAACAAAAATGCATCTAAAAGTGAAAATGCAATTGGCGGAACTGTTTTTTGCATAGGAGGAATTTTTCTTTTGCTATATTTATACTACATAAATTCAATGTTCTATAAAATTGTTTTTAATTATTTACATGTAAAACCATTTATCACGTTTTTTTCTTTATCTTTGATCACATTGATTTTAGCAATAATTTTAACAACAATTTACTTATAGTTTTTATTTTTTTTTATAATTTTAAAAATATGTTCATAATAAACCTGTAATATTTAAACCCAATACATAATATTCCTGTGTGTGTTCCTCTTACGCACTGCAAGAGCGCCCCCTATAATGTTCAGTAGGCATCGAAACTCTTACCTGAGAGGAAGTATGGTTTAGAAGTGAATCTTTTATTAGATATCTTTAAATATGTTATAAGACGTATGTTTTAATTGTGTGTATGTGGTATTTGTGCTCGTGTAATTAAATCTGTGTGTTCTCAAACCTGTCACACCCAAATCGCACCTAATTATAATACACTACTACACAACAACTGCAATACTACACTTGTAAATTATACTTGTGTACATATATATATACAAGTAAAATTTACAGGTGTAGTATTGTCGTTGTTTGTGTAGTAGTGTTTGTAATTGGGTGTTATATATATATTGGTTTAATACCAATTTTCTTCAATTCAATTCTGTTTTCTGTATTGTATTTGAAATAATTTTTAGTTGCACTTTTAAATTCTTCTTCCATTTTTACAAATTTTTAATATTCTTTAAATTTAAGTGCTTTTATAACACGAAGTAAGTATATTTACTATTTAATAGATAAATAAAATTATTATTTAATGTTTGCTCATTTAATCTTTAATCTTCAATCATAACACTTTTTATCTGGAATTTTTTTTAATTGGTTTTATCACACAAACAGTCAATATAATAATACAATTCCATAATAACTTTTTGATTTGAATGAAATTTTGCTTAGAAGAAATGGAAGTTATTTTATTTGGTATATAAAATGTGTAAAACAAATATTTATTATTAAAAGTTATTAGAAAATATTGAATAGTAATATAAATTATGGGTTTAAATATGATAAAGGAAATTTTAATAATATTAACTTTCCTATAATTCAATTTTGAAAGCATTACTAATATTTACAATAAGATAAATATTTTAAACTAGAAGAAAACCCAGCAAGGAGAATAAATATGTTTTACGCATGAAATATTCACTTATAAAAACTAAAAGAACAGTTTTTATATATGAATACCTTTTCAGATAATACCCTCTTTTTTTTTAAAAAGAGCGTATTATCAAAAATATAAGCTTAGATATCGGAAAAATGAAAAGCTTAGATTCAATATAAGGATAAACCTTCGAATTTAATGGCTTAAAAACAAACATTGTAAGAATAATACTGCTTGAATAAAAAGCACTATCTAAGTAAGAAAGTTTTCAGAAAACTGTTTCAGTTTCTGAATAATTTTCTTTTTATAATCACGCAGCCTGAACATCAATTGTTCATTGTTAATATTTAATAAGTATTGAACCTAACATAATAAGCTTTTGATTTAATCATAAAAGAAATTCATATAATTAAAGTTCAATTTATAAAATAAATGAAAAATAATTTCAATTTATGAAAAGTGTCATAAATCTATGAAATTAATAAAATATATAAAATTAAAAAAAAATTATGAATTATCGAGAAAGTATTATGTATATATATTTCCTATTACTTGTAAGGATGAATTTAAAATAAAATGCCCAAATAATAAAGTGTTAAAGTGCTTATTATATTTATATATATATATATACACGTATATATTTATATACGACAGACACACCCGTTATTTTGCTTTAAATAAAATATTTTCTGTAGTTACAAAAGTTTTTAAGGCACAAAATTACTTTTTTGCTAGATGTATTTTACCACACAATACATCTTTTAAAGATTAATCATAAATAAAATGCGAAAACGCTTAATCAAAGAGATTTAATTAACTTTTTGCATATGAAGGATTTTATGTGGCATAAAATATGATTCCCTTTAACTATACAAACACTTTCAAGCACATGAATTAAAAATAATTCTTTAAATATTTACAGAAAATCTCCTTTAAAATCTCTTCTGCCTTGTGTAAAGAACTATAATGCAGTATCCCGTGAATTAACACACCTTAAACCTACGAAATTGAGAAGCATTCCTCCTTGACCATGCCCAACACCTTAAATAAACTCAGCGTCGTTACAAGAACTCAGTTATAGCTCGGCTGCTTTGACGAAGTTACATAAATGTATTTTCCCCTTTTACGATAAGGGAGCACATAAATTAAGGTACACAAATGGAGAAGAGTTCATTTTAAGTGCATTAGCACTGGCCTCTTTGATCCGTCCTCTAAACCTGATGGACCAGGACAGAATGTTGGTTTAAGAAGTAGTGGCCGGTTCTTAATTTATGTTTGCAGTGTTCATTTTTTTTTTTTATATATGGGTATATAGCAATTTTGCAAATATGTATTAAGGGATTTTTATTTAGTTATTTTCCTAAAAGGTTTCTTAAAATTGATAAGTTTTCTACAATAAATCTAAAATTAAAATGTTAAATAAAATATCATATTTAAAAAAATAAACTGTGACTAAAGTTATCAATAATTTAACTAATTATTTTGTATTAAATTGAACAAATGCATAAATTACTTGTTGTAAATATGTTTCTGCACTAAATTTAATAAACATTTCTTTCTTTTTCTCTTTCTTTAATAAATTCAAGAATGAGATACATTATTTTGTTTTAAATAAAATATTTTCTGTAATTACAAAATTTTTTGGGGCACAGCAACTACTTTTGCTGTATATATTTTACTGTATAATACATCTTTTAAAGATTAATCATAAATCAAATGCCCAAACAATTATTAATAGAGATTTAATTAACTTCCTGCACATGAATGATTTTATGAAGTATAAAATTTGATTCACCTTTAACTATACAAACACTTTCAGGCACATAAATTAAAAATAATTCATTAAATATTTACAGAAAATCTCTTTGAAAATCTCATCTGTTTTGTGTAAAGAACTATAATGTATCCCACGAATTGACACGCCTTAAACCTACGAAATTGAGAAACATTTCTCCTTGACCATGCCTAACACCTTAAATAAACTCAGCGTAGTTACAAGAACTCAGTTATAGCCCGGCTGCTTTGACGAAGTTACATAAATGTATTTTCCCCTTTTACGATAAGGGAGCACATACACAAATGGAGAAGAGTTCATTTTAAGTACATCAGCACTGGCCTCTTTGATGCGTCCTCTAAACCTGGATGGACCAGGACAGAATGTTGGTTTAAGAAGTAGTGGCCTGTTCTTAATGTATGTCTGCAGTGTTCATTTATTTTTCATACATACGTGTATAGTAATTTTGTAAATATTTATTAAGGGATTTCTAGTTATTCAAGTAAAAGATTTTTTTAGAATTCATAAGTTTTCCGCAATTATCCTTAAATTAAAATATTTCATAAAACAATTATATTAAAAACTTAAAAGCTATGATTAAAGTAACGACTTGTTTGACTAATTAATTTCTAACAAATTGAACAAATGCCTCAATTACCTGTTGTGAATGTGTTTCTGCAATAAATTTCATAAACATTTTTTTTTTTTTTCGTTTTCTTTAATAAATTCAAGAATGAGATACATTATTTTGTTTAAAATAAAAATTTTTTTGTAATTACAAAAGTTTTTATGGCTTACAATAACTGTTTTTCTGGATATATTTTACCATATGATACGTCTTTTAAAGATTAATCATAAATCAAATGCCCAAACAATTATTCAAAGATATTTTATTAATTTTCTGCACATGAATGATTTTATGATGCATAACATTTGATTCACTTTAACTATGCAAACACTTTCAGGCACATAAATTAAAAATAATTCTTTAAATATTTATAGAAAATCTCCTTTAAAATCTCTTCTGCTTTGTGTAAAGAACTATAATGTATCTCGCGAATTAACACGCCTTAAGCCTACGAAATTGAGAAGCATTCCTCCTTGACCATGCCTAACAAACTAAACATGCTGTGACTAAAGTTGTGACTAATAAACTTTTAACTAATTATTTTTGCAACAAGTTGAACAAATAAATATATTAATTGTTTTGAATATGTTTCTGCAATAAATTTAATAAACCTATTTCTCCTTTCTTAGTCTTTAGTAAATTCAAGAATTATATCTTTACGTTTATTTTTTTTTAATGAATTCAAGAATTTATCTTTAATTCCTTATCCATGTTTGAATTAAATGTAATGCTTCTTTTATTATTATTAAACATAATTTGGCAAATTTGAAAACTGGTTTTCCAATAATAAATCTCATTTGTTAAATGTATACGAATTATTTCATTAAAATTCTACAAGCTAAAAGGAAACGTCATGTTTGGTGAGAAAATAATCACTAATAATCGAAATAAATCTCGTCTGTTAAATATGATAATTCCATTGCAATATCTTCTATTAAATAAAATCGTAATTATCTAACCTCTGTAACAACCATAAATTAGTTATGAATTATTTATTTAAATTCACAAGCCAAAAATTAGATGTCATACTTGGTGAGAAAATAATCACATTTACAAAAAGTGCTTTCTTACATTGGTATTTTTTCAAAACATAAGAATATCTCTTTTTGAAAATTATTTCTTATTTTCAATTTATTATTGTGTTTACGAATATTTAATTTCTTTTCACTTGTTTGAAAAGCAACTTTTAAATAAAGTTGTAAGTCAAAAATTATATTTGTAGGTTTTGTTCAGAAATTGTAAGAAAAAGGTAAATATTATTTCATCTTTCTTAAAATTAAGATTTAATCCCACTTCCATTTATTTAATTACCCATTTAAAAAAAAAAATGCTGATAGTGCTTACAATACTAGTCCAGGATTTTATACAAATCGGAAAATTTTCCCTCTAATTTCTGTCGCTTACAAGTATAAAATGTAAACTTTTCTAGCAAACGTGCATTACTAGTAGACTGATGTTGTTAATATTTCATTTCAGGAAAATCAAGAATATCTAAATGAAAATATTTAAATCGATTACCATATAAAGAATTAGATATTGCTATAATATATAGCAACATCTCAATGCTATAATTATTTTCCTACCATGAAATCAAGTGATTAATATAATTAAAATAATTGATTATGAATAATATAATTAAAATAAATGATTTTAATTAATATAGTTAAAATAATTGATTCATTTAATAAATATAATTAAAATAATCGATTCTTTTGATAAATATAATTAAAATAAATTATTAAAATATTTTTAAAAATATTTTTTTTTAGAATTTACTATATATAGTTTCAGTTATAAATATTTCTGTAGATAAATGAAATTATTATTTAATATTTTTTCATTTAATAAACATTTTTCGTGAATTTTTTAACTGGTTTTTACCCTCACAAGCAATAATTAAAGTGATACAAATCAATCACCAATGATTAATGTAATTAAAATAAATGATTATGATTAATATAGTTAAAGTAATTCATTTTGATTAATATAGTTAAAATAATTTATTTTGATTACATAGTTAAAATAATTGATTAATTTGATAAATATAACTAAAATAATTGAATAATATGATTAATATATTTAAAATAAATGATTAAAATAATTAAAATATTTTTTTAGAATTAACAATGCATCGTTCCAGCTAATTCACTCTCGTCCTAAAAGAAGTGATTCATCGGTTAAATTTTAAATGAACATTATTTTTGAAAATTGCATTGCTTTCTGGTTGAGTGGTAGTTGCTTTACCTTTAACCTTGATGTTTAGATACAATATGAATTTCCACTTTGTGTAGAATTTTCCATTAGAATTTTCTGAAACAACTAGAAGCTGAGAAAAACGTAATTAGTTCGAATGTGTAAACGTTTTCACCATCTACTCGGCTGTGAAAAATCCTGAATTAAGAAGAAGAAATTAATTGCCTGAATAAAAATGTTTTTTTTAGAAAGGTTTATGTTATCTTAAATGTGAGAGGGATTACACAATTGCAATAATGTGGTTTTCATAATTATTTTGTTTTCGCAAGATGTTTTTAATTTAAGTATATTTGATGGATACTCTTTTTTCTTCATTTATTACATATTTTAATACACATTTTATAACATAAAAGTTTCATAGTGTTAATTTGTAAACCTTTTCCTATATGAAAATGATATACTGTAATGGGCAAGTACATATTTCAGCATCAGATTGTAGTGTGCAAGTTAGGACAACCAGGGTGGGTTGGGTTGAGATACTTGAGTCACAGGTTGGAGAACTCACAGCTTTATTTACATACACAAACACTACATACACATACAATATTTAACTCATTTAAAGACATATATTATAGATTATTGTGAAAGATTCCACTTCTAATTCGAAAACCCGAAACTCTCTCTCTCTATATATATACACTGAAGTGACAAAAGTCATGGGATAGCAATATGCAAATTTTCAGATGGCAGTAGCATCGTAGAACAGGTCTAACTGCGCAAAATTTTCGCAGAGAGCTTTTTCATTTCTGTTCAAGTTATTCATGTGAAGAGGTTTTGACGTGATGATGACCGCACGACGGGGAATTAACAGACTTTGAACGCGGAATGTTAGTTGGAGCTAGACGCATGGGTCAAGCGCCATTTCGGAAATCGTTGGGGAATTCAACATTCCCAGATCCACTGTGTCAAGAGTGTGCCGAGAGTATGACATTTCCGGCATAACATCCCACCATGGACAGCGCAGTGGTCGACCGCCTGCACTTAACGACCGAGACCGGCGACGTTCGTAAGGTCGTAAATTCTAACAGACAAACAAGCAACACTGCGTCAAATAACCGCAGAAATCAATGTGGACTGGTCTGTTAGAACTGTGCGGAGAAATTTGGCTTTTCTTAAGGCTATTCCAGCAGAAGACCGACTCGAATGCAATGCCTTTACTGACAGAACGACATCTTCTTGCAGCGACTCTCGTGGGCACGTGAGCATATCGGTTGATCCCTAGATGAAAATGGAAAAACCGTGGCCTGGTCCGGATGAGTCACGATTTCAGTTGGTAGAGCTGATGGTAGGGTTCGAGTGTGGCGCAGACCCGCCGAAGCCATGGACCCAAACTGTCAGCAAGGCACCGTTCAAGCTGGTGGTGGTGGCTCCGTAATGGTGTGGGCTGTTTTTCATGACATGGACTTGGTCCTCTGGTGAGACTGGACCGAACATTGACTGGAAATGCTTATGTTCAGCTACTTGAGATCACTTTGCAGCTTCATGGACTTCATGTACCCAAACAACGATGGGATTTTTATGGATGACAATGCGCCATGTCACCGGGCACCAAACTGTTCGCGATTGATTTGAAGAACATTCTGACACTTCCAACGAATGATCTGGCCACCTAGATCGCCCGACATGAATCCCCATCGAGCATTTATGGGACATCGAGAGAGGTCTGTTCAGCTTCCCAAATCCTGCACCATCAACGCTTTCACAATTATGGACGTCTATCGAGACAGCATGGCTAATGTTCCTGCAGAAGACTTCAACGACTTGTTGAGTCCATGCCACGTCGAGTTGCTGCACTTCGCCGGGCGAAAGGAGGGGAGGCCGACACGATATTAAGAGGTATCCCATGACTTTTGTCACTAGTGTATATATATATATAAACATATTTAAAGAAAATCCATTTGGGTTACTAATATTGGAGTTGTTTTCATTTCCTTAATGAAATGGTAAAATGAAAATAGAGTTTTAATATTGTCAAAACATTTACCATCCTCCAACACACAATTAAACTGTGTGTTTAGAGGAACTTTTTTAGAAGTCTTGCTTCATCATGATCTTATAACATGGAATAAAGTTTCATTTCTGCAATTTATGTCAATATATATGATCTGTTAAATTTTGGTAAAAGTTTTATTCTCGTAAATACA
The DNA here is from genome assembly GCA_021605095.1 of Caerostris extrusa. Taxonomy (NCBI): domain Eukaryota; kingdom Metazoa; phylum Arthropoda; class Arachnida; order Araneae; family Araneidae; genus Caerostris; species Caerostris extrusa. The sequence continues at coordinate 104,903 of BPLR01021690.1, read as the reverse complement.
CGCAAGATTATCCTGGTTGTAAAAAATAAATTCTGATAAGAATCAAAATTGTAACGGAAATAATGTCCATTTTTTAATACATGTAGTAAGTATTTAACATATGTAATCATTTTTGATAGTTTGCTAGGTAAATGCATTATTTGAAAAAAAGAAAAGCTAACCAAAATATTTTTTATAGAATAAGAGATTGACAGACAGGCAAAATCAAACATTTTTCCTTTTTTCAAACTATTTCAAATTATTATAAAACGACACCTCTTTTTAATTTTTAAGGTTAAAATATCCCCTATTTTGCTACAAACCAGTACAATCAGATAATTTAGTAAGAATAGACAGGCTGTTATTTACACCTCAGATCTATTCTTTGGGGAACCGAAATTTTGCATTCCCATTCTGATGTAAAACAGAATTTGCTTAATTTAATTTAAACTGCATTTCTCTGACAGGAAAAATAGATTGATCGCAATGAGATAACAGGGACATAGGGCTGCAAATGTTTAAACATGGTTTGTCCTTTTATTTTCTTTTGTGAAATTATATCAATACCTACACAACAACCTTAGATACATAGAACAAAATCAGATAACCAATCTGATGAAATAAAAACTAGAAGAAAATGAAAATTCGATAGCAGATTTCGTTTTTGCAGCAAATTCAGTAAAATACAATGGAACAAAACAAAAATGGATGCTTTAAGTAAAAGACAATTCTTGAATTGATAACAATGTTTTGTTTTAATATTTTGCATTAACATTTTAAGAAACATAATATATTAAAGAAATGGACAAAGAAAAGAAAATAAGAATTCTCCATTAAAGCTTTTACTTTATATCTTTGTTTTTAAACAGAAAAGCAAATTTCTCTATCCTATAGTAAAATATGGGCTACCATTTAGGAATTCTGATATTTGTTTTAAATGAAGAATTTTTTTTTTAAATGTCATATTTAATGTAAATTATCATTATTGTAGGTTTTAATTCCTTATAACACCATTATATCTGTCAATGACTTTACATATTTCCAATAGTGAATAATTAATAATGATGCCTAGTACGTTAATTCTGTGGCCTCAGTGCCACAGGTTTCGAGTTCGAGTTGCCTATAGTGGTTCAAAATCCGCTTTTAAACAATAGGTCTACTATGACTGTAAGAGCGTAGAACTGACAGCCTTGCCCTGTAATAAGAAAACATCTCCTGTCCCGAAATCTGCCAGTTGGCAGACGGCCTTAGCCCACAATGGAAGCCCGCAGTTGCGTTAATGAAGAAGTACGATAATACATGTTTCATTCCCTATAGCACAAAAATAGTTAATATAGTTAATATTCTCATTCAGAAATATTTTAATTCTGATTGATTTCAATGACTTGTGTAAATCTTTGTAATATTGCACAAGTGAAAAATGATAAGAATTCATAAGTCAATGATAATACTTCCTATACTGATCATCTGTAAACACCAAAAAAGATATTTCTTTGTTTTTGCTAGAATATAAACTATGAACAATGTTTTTTTTAATAATTTTCATATATATTCCCATTATATTGATAAAACAATTTGGTATTATATGAAATGTAAATTATCATCATTCTAGATTTTAATTTATCATAACACCAAAATAATCAGTAACTTTATAAATGTTGAAAAAAAATTAATAATGATGCTTAGTACGTTAATAGCTGTTTCATTCCCTACAGCACATAAAAATTTCAAAATTTCATTAACGAATAATTAATGTTTTCATTTAATTATGATTGATTCCAATGATTTTTGCTAGGATATAAACTAAAAACACTGTGTTTGTGAAATTGTTTTAATAATTCCCATATGTATTCAAATCATATTTGATATTTTATAAAAATGTTATATCAAATATAAATTATCATCATTCTAGATTTTAATTCATAGTAACACCATTATATCAATCAGTGATGTTATAAATTGTTTGTGAATATTTAATAATGAATTAATAGTGAATAATTATTAATCCTTGTACGTTAATAGCTATTTCATTACATATAGAACATAAAAAAATTTCATAACTTAATATTATCATTTAAGTAGTATTTTAATTCTGATTGATTCCAATGATTTATATAACTTTGTAATAATACACTAATGGTAAATGATAAGAATTCATAAGTTAATGTTAATTCTTCCTATATTAATCATCTGTAAACACTAAAAAAAAATTCCTTCTTTTATTGTTAGATTACAAATTACAAAAATTGTTGTTGAGAAATTGTTTTAATAATTCCCGTACATATCCCAATCATATTTGATATAACAATTTGATATTTTATGAAAATGTTATATAAAAACGTAAATTATCATCATTCTAGATGTCTGTCTCTAACACCATTATATCAATCAATGACTTTATAAATTTCTAATAGTGAATAAGTAATAACGGATTGATTCTCATTGATTGCAATGACTTATATAACTTTGTATTAGTGCACAAGAGAAAACTGGTGAGAATTCAAAAGTCAATGATAATACTTCCTATATTAATTATCTGTAAACATAAAAAAAACATTATTATTTTTTGTTGTTAGAATATAAACTAAAAACATTGTTTTTAGAAATTGCTTTAATAATTCTCATATACTTTCACAAGAAATTTATAAAATCTTAATGATTTAAAAACATTTCTTTCTTAAAGAAAAAATGCTTTCTGAATCCTGATTTAACAGATATTTATTTATTATTAATTTATATAACTTCTTCATAAATAAATCGCTAGAAATTATTATATAAATTTTGATTTTTGTTTGAATAAATATGATAAATTAAAAAAATACTTCATTTATAAAATATGCATAAGGAGACGTTATCAAAAAATTTTTACTTGTGAAAATTTTATAATTGATTAATGCTGATTATTTCCCTAACACATTAAATGTATAAAAACAATAACAAATAAGCTATAGCTTTAAAGAAACGTTAAAACATCATATAAAAAATTAACCTTAAATTATCAACATTAAAAACATTAAATTATTTCACCTTATTTAATTATCTTAATTAATATTTGCTTTAGTATATTTAAAATCATCTAAACAATTTATTTATTGCTTTTAATATAATTGTCCATCAATAATTCATTCCCGATTACTACATTGTAGCTTTTATTTAATTGAATTCATTAATTCCATTACAATAATTTTCATACTTTTAAGATACATTGATTATTAAAGAATAAAAATGATTTATAAATAAGTATGCTTGAGAAAAAAAATAATTTCAGATGTGGGAATTATATTAATATATTAGATTTTTACCCTGTTTCGTTGAAATATTCAGCGATTAAACACAAATATAAATTGTACTTCTGAAAACTGGAAATTTTTAAGGTAGATTTATTAAATATTTATAACTTTTGAAATATCTGTGCTTATTTATTACCGAGCTGCTCTATTTCCTCCAGGTTTCTTTCAAAATCCAACATTTACTTTTGTAAATATTTCTCATTTTTATTATGACAAAATTGTTACTTTAAATAATATTTCTGTGAATTAAATGAATTAAATTGCATAGACTGATACTTTAAAATATCAATAAGTATAAATTTGATTGTTGTAAATTAGTAAGTATATGAATACTTGTTTCTGAATTGATTTTGCAAATCATTGAGGTTTGAAATGAAATTCAAAATATATTTTAAATTGGTATAAATAATTAAATTGGTTAATGTTAGTTTCGTTCTTTTAAGATATCTAAATAACGCAATTAAAATTATATATAGTTAATAGTTAGTTATTGATTCAGATGTTTAATTTTATAAATTTGACAAATTAATATAAATTGTGTAACTGATATTGAATAATTAGGGCAGTTTTTTTGAAACAGGACTAATTATTGTTAAAATTTTGAGAGTAAATACGTAATATTACACATTTAATTTTACACACTGAAAGAAGACATTTAAAAGTATCATAAACCCTGAATTTTATTGAATTTGTAAGAGTTATTAAAATTATTAAAATGTTATTTAATAATCTAAATTTAAAAATGACACTAATCAAATAAAAAAAAATCACATATGACTTTTTCAAAGGAAGCATTAATAATTTAGTATTAAAATTATGTTCATTTATATAACTTTTGAAAAAAATTAATTAATTATTAGACATTTTGGACCTATTTTAATACAACAAAACATTAATTTATGTAGAAACTTATCATATATCTGCAGTATTCCCACGTTCAAAATAAAAATATATCTGAGAAAAAAAAACTTTGACATTTGAAAATGAACAAGCAGCATCCAGTAATTGTGCAAAAATTTAAATTAAATAAATATTGCCTTCTAAAAACAATATACCCAGAAATATATAGATGTATAGAATATTTTTACTTATTTTTTTTTTTATAAATCGTTTTTATTATATATTTAAGATCAAAAGAAAATACCTCTTTTTTATATAAAGCAAGATATTTGTTTGCATTTTCCAAACATTGAAATTTGGGGGTTATAAAGTATTTTTCTCAATTAACACCTTTTTCTAATCTCTGATAAAAACATGTGTAACAAAAAATCATTAAAAACAATAATTTTTATTTTATAATTAAGAATTTTTTTTTTGTTGTTATTAAATTACGGTTTCAAACTACAGGGTGGTTATAATTAAAGTGACCCTATTCAGACCCCTTTAGAACCAGTTCTACCAAACGGATTTTGATGAAACTTGGTATATACAGTATATGGACTATGAGGAAAAGATTTCTGCAATAAAAAAAAAATTGTTCCACTTTTGACCACCAGGGGGTATTGTGACTCCTAAAGAAGGACAAAAAAATATTCAAAACTAATAGAATTGATTCAATTACAGAATATTCCCAATGTTTGCTCCATTGATATCAATTATGAGTTAAAAGTGCATTACAGAGGTTCAATGGTAGAGCAAAAAAAACTCTCGAGAATTTCAGGAACATGGCATGTAATGCTGGATTTCAACTCAGGTAAAGTTCTAATTTCTCCTCCATAAACACGATCTTTTAGGAATCCCTCAACCAGAAATCACATGGATTTATTTCGGATGAAAGAGGAGGCCAGGCATCCGGTAAAGCTCTAGATATTACACGATTCTCGCCAAAGTTAGCACGAAGCAGTTCTTTGACTTGGCACCCAATGTGAGAAGTTGCTCCATCTTCCATGAAGATTGTGGCCTGCAAGCATTGCCGTTCCTCTAAAGTAGGAATGACATGCTGTCGGAGGAGTTCACTGTACAATGCACTAGTGACAGAGCACGTTTAGGATTTTGAGGAGTGGGAGTTTCAAAGAAAAACAGTTCGAGGATAAAATCAGCAGTAAATCCACACCATGCAGACATATAATCAGAATGCAGTGGTTGTTGGAGCAGGACATTAGGAGGTGAATCACCCACATGCGGCAATTTTGATTATTCAAAGCCCATCTAAAGAAAAGTGCACCTCATCTGAACACAGAATTTGCCAAGGCCACGCCTCATTTAACTTCCATTTCGCCAAAAATCGGCAAGCAAATTCGTAGCATGTTTGGTGGTCTTGAGGTTGCAACATTTGCAGCACGTGGATCTTATAAGGATACCATTTTAAAATGGTTCGCAGAATTTTTCGTACTGTTGATCACGAAATCGTCAACTCACGTGACACCGATCGAGCACTTGCTCAAGAAGTAAAAACATCTTTAAACCACAGCAGTAGCGACTTCTTCAATAGTTTCATTCGCAACTCGTTCCCGCCCTCTTCCTGGCAGTACACCCAAGTCTCCAGTATCTTCAAATTTCATAACCATCTTTTTCAAACCATTCTTTGACATGGGCAATTTTCCCAATCCCTGTAAACGACGACATCTCAGCTATTGTTATAGGTCTGTATCAGTAAAGGTCCATGCGTCTTCTTTAAGGGATGATTAACGATGATAAATTCAGGCAGAAGGATTTTTGGGCTCTGACTGCAGATCTCTTTTATATGTTTGACTAATTTGCATAAGGCAAAATTTTGAAAATTGCCTCTGGTGGTCAAAATTTGAACTATTTTTTTTTTTGCAGAAATATTTTCCCCATGGTCCATATACTGTATATACCAAGTTTTTTAAAGTTCGCTGAACAGAACGGGTTCTAGAGGGATCTGAATAGGGCCACTTTAATTATAACCATCCTATATTTAGTTCAATGTGTTATTTATGAATGCATTTTTATTTGCATAATTTATCAAATGTATTTTTACAGTGTAATAAACATATGCATATTAATGCAAAACATATACTTGTCTTTTTAAAAAATAAGTGGGAAAAAAGGAACCAAGTGACGGTGTAGAGCCAACTCTAATATGAAAAGGATGAGAACTGTTAATGGCCTTACCATTCTTTCCCTATCGATAGAGAAGTGCTCTTTTTTTCTTTTACAACTCTATTGTAGCCTAATATATCGTGCCTGTCAGAGAAAAGAAAAATCGCAAATGATTGGTTATTTTGTAAAGGTCATGTGACTTTTTTTGTAAAAAATAAGCAATGCTTGAATGAGCGATATAACGAGGTGCAGTATACTAAGGAGCTACTGTCGTTAACGTTTGAAAATAAAAAAAATCATTTATTATAAAAATATTCAAAGAGTTTTAACATCACCTTTATGTTATAACCTTTGTAAAAATTCTAAATTTTATTCTGATGGTTAATACACTTCATTATCCTAATGAATAAAAGTTTTGGCTTAATGTATACTATTACGGAATTTCGTTTTTTTTTTTTTTTTTTGTTTACTAAAGATAATGCTACCTGAAAGTTATCTCATTTCATGTTCAACCTCATTAAATGAAAGTGAATTAATTCAGCTGCGAAAACTAATTTAACTGTCGCGTAACAAATCCCCTTGTTTAGCTTGCAATCACATAGAACCCAATATCCTATAATGTGCAAAAATAAACAATTGCTCTTACAACTGCTGTAAGCCTTAATTACATGAAATTCTGTTTTGTAGAATACTAGTAAAAGACCCAAACATGGAATATTTAGTAAAATAATTAAATTACACGATTAGTAAACAAAATACAGTTGAAACACTTGAATGACGAATTAATGTATTAAGATATCTATAAATTTTAATTGTTTTTTATTATCGTGATTTTAAAATAAAGTTAAACTCAATGTTAAAATTTTTGTATTTCATATATACATCTTCACGAGGACTTCTTTATTATGAACAACATTTTTGTTGGTGTATCTGTGTTTTCCATCGAGAATTTCAAAAAGACTTGTGCCAATATGCACAGTTAGTTTATATTATATATGTATATATATATAAGCACTTTTTCATATCGGCCACCGATTGTATTGGTTTTTCGAAACAGTGACTGAAGCTGAAGCCGTCTCTCAGAGTCATAACCAAATCATCCAGCTTGTTAACTAATGATCCTTTACTACCAATAATAGCTTGTTTCGATTACCTTTTTTTTTTAAATTTGAGTGGGGCTTTAATAAACATAAAAAAATAATATTTAATTCTTTTATATCAAATCTTACAAGCTTAATTCAAATATATACATTGTGTTATGTGTTTACCAGTACAAGTTAGGGCCGCATATACGCGTGATTTTGAATCTGTGTTGTTTCATGGTTGAAACTAAATTATTTCTTTAAAATAATAACGCGATGTTTAGCTACCATATTTATTAAAATTGCAAGGTCAGCACTGCACAATTTCAACACATAAAACATAAAAACAATTATATAATAATTTAAATCATCTTAAAAAGCAGTTCATTTAAGGTTCTTTGTACCCTCTGTACTTCCTGGAACTCTGCACTCGACTTTGCAATAATTCTTCCTTAAAATAATAACGCGATGTTTAGCTACCATATTTATTAAAATTGCAAGGTCAGCACTGCACAATTGCAACACATAACACACAAAAACAATTATATAATAACTTAAATCATCTTAAAAGCCAGTTCATTTGAGGGTCTTTGTACCCTCTGTACTCCCTGGAACTCTTCACTCGACTTTGCACGCTCCGTTTTTCTTTGTCCCTCTCCTATTGTTGGTTCCAAAGTCGAAAAGTCTAACATAAAAGTCAACCTGTACTTGAAAGGAGGATCTATCAACCTTGAACTCTTCCCCGTCGGCTATATTATGTTTCGGAGAGACAGTAGATTCTCACTTTACCTCAACCATAAATTGTTAGAAAAGACTTAAAGTACTAATTGATGTAGTTTTATCAGATATTTGTGAGGATGGCAGCGTTCTACATTTATCTGTTTTGAACAACTTAAGAAATACTAATACATTTCTTGGTTAATTTAATATAAAAGTTGGATAAAACAATGTAAATCACGAAAAATAATATTTTAAAAACTTTAATAAATAAAATAAAATAAAAATAAATAAAAAATAAAAGATTTCTTAATAAGTATAAAAATAAGAATTAGAAAAATAATTCTACTTTGTGAAGAACTTTAATAGAATTCAAAATAAAAATTCCTTTGTAATATTGAAAAGTTTTAAAAAAAAAGCTTCTTGAAATTTTAATGTAAAATATTTGTCTCACTTTCAGTAGAATTGCATTATTATATTCCTATTAATGGAATAGTAAGAAAATGAATCCCAAGATATGTTATTTTAATAATTCATCAATAATTAAATACAGTTTTTTTATAATTAAAGTAAGAATGAAGTCTGTAGATCAGGTTCTGTTTCTGAATAAGACAAAATTTCACTCAAGTCTAATTCGGTGCAATAAACAGGGATCGCACAAAAACCGATTTGAGTGAAATCTTTCTTTTTATTCATATTATATTTCTAGATAGAAATCTTTTCCATATATCGCAGAAAAGAATTGCAAAAAAAAAAAAAAAAAAAAAAAAAAATATCGCGATATTTACATATATTTTTCTATTAGATATCAACAGAAATTTACTGTAAAAAAGAAAAATAATACGGCGTATCCGAGAAGGATATCTTTATTATTTTAAACATATTAATAATAAATGTATGAAAAGGTAAAATGAACTGCAGTTGGCTGCAACAGAACTGAGGAAAATGTAACAAATTTTTCTAGTATCTTGTATTAGAATATGTGGATCTAACTCCCTCCCTTCATTTTATGGAAGATAGCTACAAATTTAATGTTTGGTGTAGTCTTTTACACGACGTTGTACTTTTCTTGAGTTACTGTTTATTCCAAGTTTATAACATTTACAATAAATGTTTCAAAGTCTCTATTGTTTCAACAAATTAGAGTTCTACCTCACAGGACACGACTTGCATATTAATCACTTAATAGTTTGTGTGTGTGTTATCTGAGCGATTAATTGATTGTGGATGACAGTGGCATCCACAATGACTCGACATAACTCTTCTGGATATGATATTTTTTTGTTATGTTGTATATAAGACATAGTACATATGCTACCGATATTTCCGTTTTAAAGGAAATGTTACCAATCCTGAATGTTACACAAAAATGTTAAAAACACTTGGCGGGAAATTGAATGCTTACTGGATATTATTCAATTCGGAAAAGTATCATGAAAATATGGGTAGAGAATTGCAATGTAAATGAAAAGAAAAAAATTCAATTAAGAACTGCATATTGTCAATAATTTTATATCCTATGTAGTTCAAAAAAATTATACATTTAGATGTTATTGAAAATTGCTATTATTTAAAGTAATATTTAAACTGTTTTTCACCTTTTAATGAAACCATGTATGATGTGTTCAATGTTGTTTATTGAGTGCTTTAATTTCAGTTCATTGCCTACTTTGCTGAATTTAACAAATGTAATAGATTCATACGCAGCAGATATGCAAGTAAACCACGTAGTTATGCAAATAAACCACGCAGCAGTTATTAGCACTGTATTCACATTATAGCACCGCAATTTTGTGCTAACATCCCAAGGAGGTCATTTGAACGGTTTTCATATACTTCCTCGCCTTTTCGAACTCAGTGGTAGGCCATTTTGGAATACGGATTTATTTTGCTCATCCCCGGATTTGGCTTGTCGTGTTTCGAGCAAGCTTGCCTGAGTTCTGAATTCTCTAATTTTAATTCTACCACTTTATTTTAATATGATTTTTTGTTTCATAACTCTTAGGCCTTATTGCTGTGCATGTATAATACATAAGATGAAATATCTTTTCTTTGTTTGAAGTATCACATAATTTTTTTCCTTTGTCCAATTAAAAAAATATTGAAAAAAAATGCCTACTATAACAATACAATTTCAAGAATAAAATTGTAACAAAATAAACATTATTATAAAAATAACACAGTGAGAAACAATAATTAAGATTTATTTGTGAACAATAAATTTTATTTTCTAAACAATGGAGCAATGACATACTTACTTTACACGGATCTACTGAAAGAAGCATTTCGACACCATCTTGAAAAAAAATGTATTTTCAATCTGATTCAAGGATAACAATTTAACATTGCTGCATAAAATACAAACAGGTTAAAATCTAGGATCCTGTACCCTTTGTGCCAAACACATTGCCAAGTAGCCAAGTCGGTAAGTAAGCATAGAAATGAATGGGACAGGTAGTTTGCGCGGTAAAATGATATTACGCCAAAATCCTTTACTGTGTTGCCAAATCGCCAAGTAAACAGACAAAATGGTTTCGAAGTTGGTTGTAAAGTGCTATTTCGCCAAAATTTATAGCCAAACAGTGCTTTTACGTCAACATTAGCAGCCAAATAGCTATTACGTCAAAGTTTATTCCTGAAAAGGCTTTGAAGCCGAAGTTTATCGCTTTAACGCCAAATATTATCACTATCATTTATCGCTTTATAGCCATTTTTCACTAAGCAAATTTTTTTTTTTATATAACTTCTTTTAAGCCAAAATGCTTTATCGCCAATATTTATCGCTTTATAGCCAAATTTTTTCACTAAGCGAATCTTGTTTTTTGAGGTGCTTTTACGCCAAAAGTTGATGCTTTATCGCCAAATTTTATCACTAAAATTTTTATCTCTGGAATACTTTTTGCGCCAAATGAAACCGCTTTTACGCCGAAATTTAGCGCTATTATGTCAATAAAATTATATCTAAAAGGCCTTTACGGCAATTTATATCGCTTTATCGCCAAATTTTTACCACTATTATGTCAACTTTTTAATGTTTTCTTTTTACGCCACATATTGCCGCTTTAACGCCAAAATATATCATTATTTTGTCAACATTTTATTCCTAAATTGCCTTCACACCAAATTAAATCGCTTTATCGCCAAATTATTATGTGGAATTTTAATTTGCTAAGTCACAAAAATGTATCGTTTAAACAAAGATAATAATCGCTGTTAATTGATAAAATTTCGATACGATAAAATTTCACCAAAGTTATTCGCCAATTCTTTTTTTTTTTTTTTTTTTTTTGTATTGTCAAAAAATAAGTCATGTTCTTTTTACGAAGCCGAATTCGAATGATAAATTAATATTAACAAAAGATAAAAAAGAAAAGAAACTAGAGAATAACACCTTTTATTGTGGTATGTCCTTCCTCTGTGGTGGAAACAAAAATTTTATTCCATCGGTGAAATCATAAAATATTTTGCGGATGTCACATTTGTGCTGGCGCCGCCACATGCACTTTGCCAGATAATTATAAAATGTTCCGGACACATTATTTTATTAATATTAATTTATTTTAATTATTAAAAATTTAAATTGTAACGTTAACTAACGTTCTAAAAAGCTAAAGCTTCAAATATTCCGAGCGAATTCTAATTACGGTTGTCACAAAATCCTAACTAAACGAACATCTTTAAAAAGGAAATTAATTATTTGAGAATAAAATATAAGTGATAAATAAAAAATCGTTTTTTTTGTTTGTTTCTTACTTTCCTGAGTGGCAACTTCATAAATATTGTTTATGTTCTGAATCAGTGACCGACGTACGTTGTAAGAATAAGTTCGGAATAATCAATAATTTATTGGAATACTAATTTAAAAGAATATATATTTCTGTTCTTATTTACTGCAAATAAGAATTCTGCAAACACTAATATAATCACAATAACAATAAATAGTCATTATATTGTTTGGAAAATGAAGCTACGAATTCCTCTAATTATAGTATTACAACCCTAAAGAAATTGGCAGGAAATTGGCGAAAATATTCAGGGTTGCAAGGTTGACGACTTCCTCAGGGGTACATTATCCTAGATTTTAACCTACAAACATCTGTATTATGAAATTTCAAACTTGTTACTTACCACTTGTCAGCATAGGTTCGTATTTTGTATTTTTATTGATAATATTTGGAAAGGATAATTCAAATAATGTTTATTGTGGCTTGAAGCATTGAAAGCATTTTGATATCAAATTATTTTTTATGAGTTGATATACTGAGCCATTTAATCATCTTTCGTTCTTTATTATATGTAGCGAAAAAATTCGTTAATTTCTAAAAAAATTAAATATTTATAAATAAACATCTATTGATGCATGAATAAAACTTGTTATGTATTTAAGTATTTTAACAATATGTATTATAACATTGTCTGTGTATATAACATTTATGTACTTCTGTAACTTTTAATGTATTACAACAATACTAATACAATTTCAAGATATTAGTAGGATGATAAAGGTAAAACAGTATTGCTATATGCTACATTTCATAAACAATAGAAACATTTTAAAAGGCTTAGAAGTAAGCTGTTATTTTTAAACTTTCTTGCATGCTCATATGTATAGGAAGACATGTGTTTCACATTTTAGAATACATACGTCTTAACACATCTATTATCAAAAGTAGTTTCGTCTTATTTATTTTGTTTGAAAAATAATTGTGTAGATTTGAAGTTTTTAAAGTGGTGTTCAAAAATTGAAATATGAGAGAATTTTACTGTACAATTATCATTACAATTCCCACTGCTTAAATGGTGCCAAAACGATTGCCAAGGATTAAAAATATACACTAACATCGTAGATAGATGCAGTTTATCTTATGCCATTGCTGGCTATTTTTACGACATTCCTGTTAACGTATGTTGGCAAGAAGATCGTAAAATAAGGAGGTAGCACTACTTTAAGAATTTATGACATATACGATTACAAATTGCTGTTATTTCTCTGTTGCACTTAAAAAAATTTTAAATTAAGTTTTTCGAAGAAGTAAGTTGCTCACAGAGTTGGAGATAAGACATAAAGATAGCAAAACAGAGGACAAAATACTTAAAAGTTTTTAAATATTTGTAATATTCGTACCTGTAAAGAAATTATATTTGATAATGCCCACGATCGCTTTGAAACATATTGATACGATTATAACAATGAGAAGAGACAGAAGAATTATTTAGCTGTGCAATGTTCTGCAGAAAATCATGACAATATCTCATATAGCAGTACAGAAATATAGTTCTGAGCTCACTGTCAAGATGAAAAATCGTCCATTATTTAAATTTTAAAAAATAAAATTAATCTTTTATCATTCAAGAAACTACTATGGTTGATATTAAGATGAAATCTTCTACTCTACTCTTTTTATTTGAAGCAGCATTTGCTTTTAAATTCCAGATTAAACTTTTTCTTATTATTCGTCCCAGATTATTTCCCACGTTCACCAGTTTACATTTGTATTTTTTCGTCCACTAGTTGTTTAATTTATGATTCTGTTCGTACGTATTTTTTGTCTTATTGTAAGAATATATATATTATAATTGTATAAGGAAATGTTTTTAATATTAAGGCATCCTTACACCTTCGGACTGAAAATTTTAAAATTATTGAAATACAATTTAATCATGGAACTTAAATAACATTTAATCATGAGTAATGTGATCAAACTTAAAAAGAAATATTTGTAAAATATAATTGATATAATTAAAAAAAATATTTGTGCTCAAAAATTTAAAACATTCAAAATTTAATGTTGCCGCAAAACATATTTACTTAGTATTGATATATTCTAATTTGTAACTTGGATAATAATTGGGAAAACTTCTTTCTGGCGTATAGACTATTTTTATAATAATGACTAAGTTATTTAAAACGTTACAGAACTAAAAATATTTAGATATCTTGATGTTACCAAAATTAATTAAACATACACACTACTATAAACAATGAACTAATTAACCTACCCTAAAAGTATAAACTATATTCTAGATAAATACTTTTATAACATTCTTGAAAAACTTGAAGGCATTTCAGTGATGTTATTCAGTGTTTGTTAAATGATATTTTGACAAGGGGAATGACAAAAAATTTATTTTGAGAAAAAGCAAAAATTAACTTTGATTAAAAATTTTCTATGAAATTATTTAAAGAAAATTAATAATCCTTTGAATAAAGCGCTGCACACTTTTAGTCACATTTTTTATTCTATTAGATCGGGAAATCTTCTTACAGTAGTTTAAATTTACCTTAGATGTTATTCAAAATCGATGTTGAATCAATAAAATATCATTCAAGATTTTAATAAAAAAATATACTTTTTTATCAGTGGAACTTTTTAAAATATATAAAAAGAAAATTAATGCTATATTTAATTTTCTCAAAAAACAAGTATAAAAAAGATAAAAATCTCAAAAACGTTTTTCTTAAAAACTCAAAGGTAACATGAATAATGCTCAAAATATTTTTCCCAAATTACTGAAATTCTCTTGATTTATAATGTTCACCATCTTTTTACAGTCTAAACTAAATTTTTTTTTTTCTTTCTTATTGTTCTAAGAAATTTTCTATGTTTCTTAAAAATAGGGGTAGAATAAATAAAGAATCACAAATTTGATGTTTGCCTAAATATTCAAATCCTTTTATTATAAAATGTCCAGTATTTTGGACGCTTAATTCTTTTAAAACATTCAGAAAATCTCTAAAACTTTCATTGAATTGTAGAACATCTTGATATGCTCTCAATTTCAGACACGCAAACACCTCTTTAGGCACTCTTTTTGCCATATGATGGTATTAAAACTTTTATCGGTATTTTGTATTTTACCATGAAGACTCTTATTCAAAAGTTCTTTCTCAACAAGTCTAAATACTACTGTGCCCAAAAGTAAAACCATTTTCAATTTAAATTTCCCAGGCATATGGAATTACAATTTTTTTTTAGTTTGTTGGCACTTATAATATATTTTTAGTTTGTTGGCACTTATAATATATTTTTAGTTTGTTGGCCTGGATATATTTTTAGTTTGTTGGCACTTATAATATAAGGGCTCTGGCCGAGTGTCTCGGTCGGTGCCACAGGTTTTCGGGTTCGAGTCCCGGCAGTGCCATTGATGTTTGCAGTGGTTCGGAATCCACTTTAAGTCCGTAGGTCCCGGTCTCCTATAACTGTAAGAGCGTCACGGAGCAGAAATCAGACTTCTACCTACGAGTGCTCCATCAAAAGCTACACCCCTCTTCCCTCTACCATGAAGGACACGATGATAACAACTTATAATATATATATAATTTTATATGCTGCCCGCGGAGTTATGATGCATTTAAAGTGGCCCTCAAGATCATTTGGGTTGACTACCCCTGATCTAGAATCTATGATTTTTATAATAATTCAACAATAACTGAATGTGGAATAAATTTTAGCTAGTTTTTTTTTTTTTTAAATTTTGGGGTTTTCCATTGTAACTACCATCAAGAGACTTTTCATTTTAGATTATTAATTAGCCTCAATTTTTAAAGATAATTGTATTCTTTAGATAATTTCTCTTAAAAAACTAGTTTTTATTCATGATTATTTAGAAATTGAAATCACAAATAATGTTTAAAATGATTTAATAAAATATATTAATTTAAGTATGAAATGTAAATGTGATTTTTCATTTATTTTCCGACAAAAAGATAATTAAACATTGTAAAATAATTAAAACGCAAAATTCAATTATCGAACATTTAAATTCAATTTCTTTTTCTCCATAATTGCAGTATTCTAAGCTTAAAACAAATCTTTTATATCAGCATTTTTTTTTCAAAACAAATAAATATTGGTAATCCCCATATGATTAAAATAAAATTTATCGAATAAAATGTTGAATTTAGAGTTATATAATTCTTAATGTTTGCAGATTTAATGTATAGAACATATTATTTTTAGTTAACGACAATGCCAACTAATTTTATTCTACTTACTTTTTCCATTATTAATCATCCATTAAATCCCTTATTCACATTGTTTACATTATTATCCACTTACTATTATGACAGAAATAACATTTTTCTTTACTTGCCAGCCTAAAAGCTTCAAGATACATAATCTCTTAAATGTTTTGTAATAATTAATCTTGTGTTTTTTAAATCTTAAAGATTTATTTGTACCTTTGTTAGGTTTTAATATAAGTTCACAAATATAGATAACATTAATACATTTCTAGTATTTTATGTACTTTAAATATTTATTGAATTTTAAAATTAATTTACATTGTTAACCAAATTTTATACTTAACTACACTGCCGACGATTCAAAATGCAACATGATGGCGTAAGCGTTAAAAAAAATGTGAAATTTGTACCATGAGTAAATAATCGATCGTACATGCATTTCAGCGCAGCCGCATGTGTTGGATGACCAGTTTCTGTACCAACAGACACTATATACTATAACTTACAGGCTTTAAGTACTGGAATTGTTAATTTTGATTTTTACTGAATGATAACTTTTAGAATGCTTCATGGAATAATGTGGGCGTCAATTAAGCATGTATTAAGTTTGACAGAGGAAGAATTGTGGCACATAGAGATTGTTGATTATCTTTCCGAAAAATTGCTGCTCGTGTTGGACGTAATAAAGCCGTAATATTGCGGATATACAATCGATAGGTGACATAGGGATGAATTGATAATCGAGAACGTTTGCACTTGAACGTAGAACGTTGAATGTAACCACCCTCGCACCACCACATGTAAGAACGAGTATATTGTGCATAAGGAATAATGAATTTTATTGCAACATCAGGAAGCATATCGCAGGAAATAAGATCTGCTGCACAATAATTCGATGTCGTTGGCTATTTGACGTTGTTTATAGCACAGAAAAATTTCCGCAGCGTGTTAATTGCTAATATTACATTTGACTCTAAACCAAAGGAATTGTGGTGACAGAAGAATTGTGGCATATAGAAATTGTGGATTATCTTTTCTAGAAATTGCTGCTCGTGTTGCACGTAATCAAGTCACAGTATTGTGGATATGCGATTGACGGGTGCAGGAAAGGGCTGATCGTCGGAAACGTTTGCACCTGCTTACAACGCCGCACCACCACAAGTAAGAACGAGTATATTATGCACAAGGAACTGATGGATCCCATTGCACCAAAGGAAGCATATTGCAGGAAATAAGATCTGCTGCAGAATAATTCGATGTCGTTGACTATTTGACGTTGTTTGCAACACAGGAAAATTTCCGCAGTGTGTTAATTGCTGAGATTACATTTGACTCTAAACCAAAGGCAAGATGTTGCAGGACTGTTTTCAAGACCAACAATTAATAAAATACCCGCTTTCTTTAACACGTGGGCTGAACAGTTCGTAGGCTGACACCTAGATGGCGCTACTAGTATTAAATCCATATGATTTTTAGTTAGCCCTAACATTCAAAAGACACGTGTATAAATTTGACAGCTGTTGCATTATTAGTATGTGAGTTATAGCATTTTTAGTGAAGCAACTTTTGTTAGTTTGAAAAAATGAATAAAAAGGAATTTCGTGTGTTAATAAAGCATTGCGTTTTGGCGAAAAAAATACTATTGAAGCCAAGGCTTGGCTTGATAAACATTATTCGGAAAATCAACCGTAGAGAAGTGGTTTGCTAAATTTAAAAGAGGGAAATGAGCACCGAGGACGATGCACGCAGTGGACGCCCCAAAGAGGCTGTTACCGTCAAAAACATCAAAAGTCCACAAAATAATTTCTGATAACCGTAAAGTGAAGTTGATTGAGATTGCTGAGACCCTAAAGATATCAAAGAAACGTGTTGGACATATCGTGAATGAATATTTGGATATGCGAAAGCTCTGTTCAAAGTGGGTGCCGCGCGAGCTCACAATCGACCAAAAAGAACAACGAATTGATGATTCTAAGCAGTGCTTTGGAGCTGTTCAATCGTAATAAAGCCGAATTTTTGCGTCGATATGTGACAATGGATGAAACATGGCTCCATTATTTCATACCGGAGTCAATCGACAGTCAGCCGAGTGGACTGCACGTGATGAATAAAAATGATTTCTGTGCAACAGCTTCAAATTTATACACGTGTCTTTTGAAGGTTATAACTAAAAGTCATATGGATTTAATACTAGTAGCGTCATATATGTGTCATAAAAGCCCACCTGTACTTTTCTTTAGATAACTTAATAGTCATTTAAAAACAACGATAATTATAATGCTTTCTGTACTTATAATTAAATTTTTTTGCCAATAATAAAACTGGAAATAAATACTTAATAAATAATAGAAAACCTAAGAGGAATAAATTTTGTCTGTACTTGATGTATGCATCATTTTTTTTTTCATAAAAAAAGGAACGTATTATTGAAAATATAATCTTCGATATCGGGAAAATGAAATAATTTCAAAATAAGGCTGAACCTTCAAATCAAATGCTACAAAAATAATGTTGAAAGAAAAATAGTGTTAAATAAAAGAAAGTTCAAATAAAAGCATGAGAATTTTCAAGTAAAGTTTTTCATAAATCTTCGTAATATTTGAATAAATTCCTCTATTATAACACATTGAATTTAACCATTATTATACATTGCTGCTTAACTATTAATTATTTTGATTTAATAATGAAAAAGTACCGTTTATGGCTTTTTATAATTTGCGGGACACTCCAGAAGTACACAAAAATCTGGAAATATTAAAGAATTTTTCATGAGTACCAAATTTAAGAAATGTCTAAGTTAATTGTAATATAATTTAAGTAAACTGGGTATTTACTATTTTGAAGATATATTAAAATAAATGTATTAAGTTTTTCTAATAATAAAGAATGCATAATAAAATGCCCAAATAGTAAAGAATTCATTTAAAAACTCTTTTATATTTTTATAAGAGATACTATTAATTTTTAAAAATATTTTCTACATCAATAAAAAAAAATCAAATAAATAACATTAACTGCATTTAAAAAAATCACATTAACTACCCTAGCTAGATAAATTTTACCACACCTAAGAGACATTAAAGATTATTTATAAATAAAATGCCTAAGCTCTGTTCAAAGTGCTTTAATTTAATTTTATGGCATAAAAATTTTTATGATGCATAAGACTTTGCTCACTTTAACCATATAAACACTTTATGATACATGAAATTAAAAATAATTCTCTTAATATTAACGGAAAATTTCATTTAAAATTGCTATTACTTTAATTACAGTGTTGTAATCTATGTCATGAATCTCTAAACATCCTTTAAATCCATGAAATTGAGAAGCCTTTCTCTTTGACCATGCCCTAGGCACTAATGACCCTAAATAATCTCAAGATGTTTATATAAACTCAGTTACATCTCGCCTAATTTGAGGAAATTACGTGAATGTATTTTCCTCCTTACGATAAGAGAGATTATAAATTAAGATACACAAACGGAGAAGAGTTCATTTTAAGAGCATTAGTACTCGTCTCTTTGATCATTCGCCTAAACATAGATAAACCAGACAAGACTGTTGATTTAAGGAGCAGTGTACAATTCTATGTTCACATTTACAGCATTCATTTGTTTGCTGTAGATGGATATATATTTCATAAAAGATTTGTGAAATTCTAAAGTTTTGTAAAAATTTAAAAATTTGGTTAAAGCATACATATTCCAGCTATTTCCATAAAAGATGTGTGAAATTTTAGATTTTGGAAAATTATACGAAATTAAAAATTTTAAAAGTTCTGGAAAATTGTACTTAAATTAAAAATGATAAATAAAAATTATATTTCAAACTTAAAATTCATACGATATATATATTTTTAACATTAACGTGCAGCAATAGCATTCATGGAAACAAGCATGTTTTTTAAATTACATATTAATATTTTCATTTGCTATATGATGCAAATATATTATACTGAAATCTTCTTTGTTAATGATAGTAGTATTCTGTAGATTTTAATTTCAGATGACTATCATCAAATGCTTTTTTCGCTCTTTCCTATTGAAGCATTTTTTCCGTATCAAATATTATTTTAAAATGGAAGGATATATTTCTGTAATGTTTTGGCCTATACTAATATGACGATATAAACCTATAACGATGCCGCCAAACACGGACGTTATTGATGCTGTAACCGAACCTGGAACCCATCTATTTCATATTCTGCTAACAGTCATCGGATCTCGACCGACGCGAGCAGCAATACTACAATACGATAAAAAATCGCAAGAAATGTAGGTGCATAGATCCCTGGTACGCTACAATTTGACCTTTATCATGGTGATTCGACCTTTATCAAAGTCAGAAACATGCTGGTACGCATTTCTGCTTTCGTCTTTTCATTACACTAGGCAGACACTTGCATCACAACAACTTATCACCAGGCAACAACGTTGAAATGTAATTTGTGTAAGAGAAACTGGCTAAACAATCTCCTCATTTAAACACATTGCAGGTGTCGCTACTGGCGCCTGCTTTGTCTGAATGCGCTGAAAAGCTAATCATTTGCATATCACAGAACCTACTTCCTGTCGTTTAAATTTCACGTCTGTAGCATGCCGCCTTCTTGGTGTAGCAATTTTACTGTCAATTTTATTAAGTTAAAATAACTAAAAACATATAAAATATTTTAAGAGTGAGTTTTTCTTTGAATGTTCCATGTTTCAGGAATTAAACTATTTAAAAATAAATATTTTGGTTCCTAGAAAAATTTCTGACAAGTAAACATTTAACTTATTATTCTTTAATTTTATTTTTTAAATAAATAATACAATGCCAATTCCAGCAATAATTATAAACTTATTGAATCTCTAACATTGCTGAACAGTACTAAATGGTTTCTGAATGGTTTAAAATGTCTGTTATTAAATTACCGTAAAACAAATAAGATGTAAACTTGAAACTTATTATTTAAAACTTGAAGTAAGAAGATTTGTAAACTTCAGTTATAATGTATAATTATATACAATGTTGTACAAATTCCTTTTCTGAACTTTTCGAATTTTTTAATGCTGTTATTAATCAAATAAAACATTATGTTGTGAAATCAAAAATTTGAAGACGATTTACAGTTTTTAAAAAAATCAGAATTAGTATGTAGGTTATTTAGATGATTTTATTTTTATTAAAATGATTTTATGTTTTATTTTATTAAAATGATTTTATGTTTTATTTTTATTTAAATGATTTTATGTTTTATTTTTATTTCGATAATTTATAGATTTTCACAATATAAATTTACACAAAATATTTCCAATGTTCCTTAAATTTTAAATTATTTTAAGTCTCGCTGTTTAAATATTGTGTTTTAATTTGATGTATTTTTTTTTAATCTGATAATTTATTTGGTTATTTTTTTCGTTAAATAATATATTTCAAGATTAAATCATCTTCAAATTAATTATCGGTTGAAGCACTGTGTTTTATATTCTTTAATTGAAGAATATTTTGAACTGCTTAAATTTAAAATTTCTGTAAAGAACAATTTTCTTATTATTTTGGTTTCAAGCAATTTTCATAAACGATTCATAGATGTTTTATATATTTCCTACATAAGTAAAATTTATTACAACAAATTTCTTTATTTTACTTAAGATTAATCAGTTAAAGATTAGAAACGTTTAATTGAATAATGTAAGAAAACAAAAAGCATGTGGTTAGTTTTCTGAGAGTTAAAAAATTACTAATAAAATATAAATTAATTTATATATATATATATATATAACATTCAGATATATACACACATGTGCATATATGTAAAAATATATATGTGCATATGTATATATAATACACATGTGCATATATGTATATACGTATACATATATATGAATATGGTTTTATTTGCTTAATATATTTTGGAAAAGTATTAAGTTCCTATTATCAACAAAGGACAGTAAGAAAGTCAAATGAAAATAAAGCCAGTTGGTTCGTTGACATCGTGTTTAGGTAGTCAGTACTAAATTTTTTTTTTTTTTGTTGATACGATCAGCATTATTAAAGCACATTTATTTCAATACCTTTTAGAACCATTATAAAAATTTTGAAGAATTATTTATATTATCACAAAAAGGAATATTAATATTTAAAACAATCCCACGCTTCATCATTTTTATAATAGTCCCATTTTAAAGTATTGGCAATTAAGAAATTGTTTTTATAAAGCATGTAAGCACGGTATTCATTTCTCTTTAACATTACCTAACATTATTTAACCATTTAGTATCAAATAGCATTTTCTTACCTAAATTACCTAACATAACGTCCCCTGAAATAAATCAAGAAAACTGTAGGCATTTAGTTTGATACTTACTGAAATGGTCGTAGGCAATCCACTGGAACATGCTATGCAATATCAAGCTCTTAAATAATTCAATTGAAATTGCCATTTACGAAAAAATACATGTATTTAAATAAAAAATATCTTCCTTTTCTGTCAAGAAAAGAAATAATAAAACACGCACTGCATTTTATTTTGACGGCACCATTTCACAAGTTACTGAAGCTTTATTTACACACTCCGTTGCATTAAATAAAAGAATAACAACAACATCATGACAGAATAGAAAGAAGAATATTTTAAAAAATAAATATTAAAGAAAGGAAGCGAAGTTTATGTTTTGGTTCACTCTGTCCTGGCTCTTTAAAAAAGAGAGAGAAAAGAACAATAAGTAAAAATAAAAAAAAAAAAGATAAAGTAGAAGTATTTTCGCCGATAGTAACCATTTCACTTCGAATCGATTATGGTACCGTTTGGATTATTTTTCCTGAAGGTTCTCTTCTAACATTCTTTCATCGAAGATCGGATCCATCTTTTTTTTTTTGTTTGTGTAGTATGTGTGACGGAGCTCTCACATTCTGCCATTGCCGATTTCTTTACATAACCAGACCGTTCCACCAGCATGGAATGAGCTTCAGGGTGCTCTTCGTTATTGCTTGCACTGGGGTATAAAAATCGAGATCTTCCCATTTCTCAGATGCATTTCTTTTTCTGCTCTACTCTTTCACACTTCGTACCCGATAAGCCCTACTCAGTATTTTTAGAGCCACAGGGGAATTATGTCTTTGGCCATAGGCACTGCAGAGTGAATTTGGTTATAGTACAACAAACGCAATGCATTCCTATTCAATTGTGTAGCTTTCAGGGAATTTGCAGAAGAAATATGCGAATGTTTTCTGTGTGTATGCGCCATGTCTTACTGCTTTCGGTTGATCTGGTAAATTATTCTAGCTCTATTGT
Organism: Caerostris extrusa; assembly: GCA_021605095.1. Lineage (NCBI taxonomy): Eukaryota > Metazoa > Arthropoda > Arachnida > Araneae > Araneidae > Caerostris > Caerostris extrusa. The sequence goes on along the minus strand of BPLR01021690.1, from coordinate 81,587 downwards.
CAATCAGCTCTAGATTTCGACTGTCACATATAGAAGTGCACGTTGAGAAAATAGTGATATTTCACATTAAAAAGAAAATGAATTTAAAATAGAAGAAAAAAATAAAATTCAATTTTATCAATAGAAAAAAATTGGCAGACAGAATTTAAAAACTAATCATAGAAATTGTATTTTTTTTTAATATTGTAAGAAATGTATGTGGTATTTTTTAAAAAATATGAATGATCAGCGTATACGTTGACCCCTTGAAATTTATGTCCATAAGCTTTCTTACTGTTATGATAGGCTCAACAAATCTTATATTTATTGATTCAATGACTTCAGTAATAGGCTCGTTTGGGCCTGAATGACTGAGTGTCTAGAGCCCTGCCGCTCGGTGTCACAGGTGTCGAGTTCGAGTTTCAGCGGTGCCATGGATGATTGTAGTGGATCGTAATCCACTTTTAAACAGTAGGCCCTGGTCTAATATGATTGTACAATGTTGGGAGTAGGGCTGACAACTGTACCCTTTAAAGAATATGGACTGTAGTGCCTGACTGTAGTGTAGATGATAGTTTTTAGAGCAATTCAAAAATTTTTTTGATGAATATACTAAGAAAATCTTACTTGATACTAATCTTGTTATTACAGAATAAAGAGTCAAAAATTTCTACAATAGTAATTAATTTATTTCGATAAATATGATAAGTTCTCTTCGGTAAAAGTATTGTGTCGCGTAAAAATTTTGCTAGATTTTCCTAGCTATAAAAAAGTACTTTTCAGAACCAAACGAACTACAAAATTTTACAATATGCTTTACAAAATGTCGACAAAAACGTTTTAATATACTTAATATTTTTTATATAAGCAGAGCAAAAAATGTTTATTAAAAAAATATTATAAAGATAAGATAAAAAAGATATTATAAAATTACACCGTTTCAAATCTTCCAAATTTAAATCATTTCCTAAAACAATTAAATTGAACCAACCTGAACAATTATATGGACATGCAATCTGATATTTGATAAGAATAACCAGACTATTATTATTTATACTTCACAGCAATAATTAGGAAACAGAAATTTTGCTTTCCGAATCTGATGTTAAACAGAATTCGTTTAATTTAATTTAAATTGCATTTCTCTGATAGAAAAATAGATGTATTGTACTGAAATAACAGGGACACAGGGCTACAAAGTTTAAACATGTTTCGCTCGTTTTTTTTTTTTTTTAAATTTATATCAGTGCTCACAAAACAACCGTAGACATTGAGAATAAAAATTAGATAAAAATCTAATGATATAAAAAGTTGCAACAGATAGAATTTGAAAACAGCCAGCAGATTTTGCTTGAAATTAATTATTTTTTGTAGCTGTGCAAGTACGGGAGGCCCCACATTAGACGCCAATTTGTAGAAGATGTCGTCGTTCGTTTGTGCAGCTAGAACTGGGTGTAGTTTATATTTAAGTGGAAGGAGTCTACTTCTAAACTGTAAATAAAGTTACTCAGGTACACGCTGGATAGCGAAATATACCTCCTCTCTGGATGAGAGTGTGTAGGCCAATTTACGCACAAGATGGCGCTAGCTATAGCTTCTCTCGAGGTGAGGGACTGTAAAGGAAACGTCTCTGAAGTAGCTGCTAATTATACAGTTGTGGAAGGAATCTACTTCTAGGAAACACTCTCATTTCGAGAGAAAATGAGAGCTTGTAACTAACTGCAGCGCCTGTTTTGCCGTACGTCCTCTGGGGGTGAGATTTCCGAAAGCCACAAGGGGCGCTCTTATAGTACGTAGGAGGAAACTTGGTTGCGTAGGTGGAACCACGGTTACACTTTTTAAATAAAAGGTAATTTTGAAATTAATTACAATTGATTTGAAATTGATCGCTTTAATATTCTGTATAAACATTTTGATAACTTACTTATGTTTATATTGCTTATATTTATTTTAATAATAAATATAAGTATTGTGGAACATGTTAATAAGTATATAAATAATATCATGAAAATATTTGTTATTGACAATGCTTTCTATAGTCAGAATAAGCAGGACTCTTATTATAATACCTTATAACTTTTCGTCTTAAATAAAAAAGCAGATTTCCATCTATTAATGCTTATGGGACTTTTTATTAGTACACATAAAAAATGATGACAATTCTTAAGTGAATGATACTTCTTCATATATTAATTAATTATATACAATAGCAAAAAAATTGTTTCAGATATTGTTTTACTAACTTAACAACACATATCACAAGAAATATATAAAATAATAATGATCTAAAAATCTTAATACCATTTCTTTCTTAAAGAAAAATGTTTCCTGCATTTTGATTTAATAGCCATTCGTTTGTTATTAACTGATGCAACTTTTAATAAATATAAAAACTTCATCAATTTTTTTTTTCTTGAACAAATATATTAAATAATCAAAGAAAATACTTTATAAAATATGCATAAGAAGGTTAATAAAACCATTTCATTTCCGATATTTTTATAAATAATTAATGCACCATATTTCTTGAATTCGACGATACAAACAAATGCATTAAATGTACAAAAAATAACCAATAAGCTCTAGCTTTAAAGAAACAATAAATTATCATGCATAAAATAAATTAAAAAACATCAGATACAGTATAATTGATTATACTCATTTAATTATCTTAATTAATATTTGTTTTAGTATCTCATGTAAAGTTATCTAAACCCTTTATTTATTGCTCATTAATAATTCATAACGTAGATATTGGAGTTTTTATTTAATTATTATATTGGAGTTTTTTTTAATTTCATTTTTTATTTATAGCAAACATATCCACATACTTCAGAAATAAAATAATATTTTCAGAAGTGGGAATAATTTTCATATTTTATTTAGATTTCTCCGTCATTAATTGCAATATTCGGAGACTAAATATAATTGTAAACTGCAATTCAAATCACTAGAAATTCTAATGTTAGATAGATTTATTAAATATTTATAACTTTCAAAATATCAATGCCCACTTTTCACTGAATTCGTGTTGATTCCTTCAGGGTTCTTTTTCAAGTCCAATATTAACACTTGTAATGATTTCTAATTTGTATAATGACGAAGTTGCAGTTTCGAATACTATTTGTTTGAATAAAATGAATTATTCTGTCTCGATTGATGCTTCAAAATATCAATAAACATAAATTTGTTTGTAGTAATTAGTCAGTATATGAATTATTTTGAATTAATTTTGATAATTATTGAAGCTTGAAATGAGTTTCTAAAACCAAATATTTTAAAGTAGTTTAAGTATTTAAGGCGTTAGTTTTTAAAATATTTGCATCTTATCTGAATGAGTCAATTGAAATTATATCTAGGCAATAATTAGTTATTGATTTGGATGTAGTTTTATTTTTGAAAATTCGGGACAAATATATGTTATTTCTAGTTGATTTGTAATTATAGGTATCATTATTTGAAACATAAATAAATATTGTAGCGTTCAGTTTAGGCAATCAGATTGTAACTGGGTGTAGTTAGGTCGAGATACTTGCACAGGTTTAAGAACTCAAACTTTATTTACACACTCACAAATACCGCACACATGCAATCTGGAGACATACAATATTTAGACGCATTACAAAATTAGAGATATACAATATTTAACACGGTTAAAGACTTATAATTATAGATTTGTGGTAGGATTCCACTTCTAATCCACATACCCGATGCTCAGCTACGCGCAGCGTGTACTTATACAACAAATATCACAAGAAATATGTAAAATAATAAAATATTAATACCATTTCTTTCTTAAAGAAAAAAAAGTGTTTTCTGCCTTTTTGATTTAACAGGCATTTGTTGGATAATAACTGATACAACTTTTTAATAAAGTAGAAAAATATCATAAATTTACATTTTTCTAGAACAAATATAATTAACTAATTAAAGAAAATTTAACGTCTATAAAATATGCATAAGAAAATTAATAAAAACTTATCACTTGCAATATTTTTATAAATCATTAATGCACCATATTTCATGGATTCAATGATACAAACGAATGCATTTAATGTAGAAAAAATAACCAATAAGCTCTATCTTTAAAGAAACAATAAGTTATCATGCATAAAATAAATTAAAAAACATCAGATACAGTATAATTGATTATACTCATTTAATTATCTTAATTAATATTTGTTTTAGTATCTCATGTGAAGTTATCTAAACCATTTATTTATTGCTCATTAAAAATTCATAACGTAGATATTGGAGTTTTTATTTAATTTAAATTTTTTTATTTAATAGCAAACATATCCACACACTTCAGAAATAAAATAATATTTTCAGAAGTGGGAATAATTTTCATATTTTATTTAGATTTCTCCGTCTTTAATTGCAATATTCAGAGACTAAATATAATTGTAAACTAAAATTCTAATCACTAGAAATTCTAATATTAGGTAGATTTATTAAATATTTATAACTTTCAAAATATCAATGCTCACTTTTCACTGAATAAATGTTGATTCCTTCAGGGTTCTTTTCAAGTCCAATATTAACACTTGTAATGATTTCTAATTCGTATAATGATGTAGTTGCAGTTTCGAATACCATTTGTTTGAATAAAATGAATTATTCTGTCTCGATTGATGCTTCAAAATATCAATAAACATAAATTTGTTTGTGGTAATTAGTCAGTGTATGAATTATTTTGAATTGATTTTGAAAATTATTGAAGCTTGAAATGAGTTTCTAAAACCAAAATATTTTAAAGTAGTTTAAGTATTTAAGGCGTTAGTTTCATTATTTTAAAATATTTGCATCTTATCTGAATGAGTCAATTGAAATTATATCTAGGCAATAATTAGTTATTGATTTGGATGTAGTTTTTATTTTTTGAAAATTCGGGACAAATATATGTTATTTCTAGTTGATTTGTAATTATAGATATATTATTTGAAACATAAATAAATATTGTAGCGTTCAGTTTAGGCAATCAGATTGTAACTGGGTGTAGTTAGGTCGAGATACTTGCACAGGTTTAAGAACTCAAACTTTATTTACACACTCACAAATACCACACATGCAATCTGGAGACATACAATATTTAGACGCATTACAAAATTAGAGATATATAATATTTAACACGGTTAAAGACTTATAATTATAGATTTGTGGTAGGATTCCACTTCTAATCCACATACCCGATGCTCAGCTACGCGCAGTGTGTACTTATACAACAAATATCACAAGAAATATGTAAAATAATAATGATATAAAATATTAATACCATTTCTTTAAAAAAAAAGTTTTCTGCCTTTTTGATTTAACAGGCATTTGTTGGTTAATAACTGATACAACTTCTTAATAAATAGAAAAATATCATAAATTTACATTTTTCTAGAACAAATATAATTAACTAATTAAAGAAAATTTAACGTCTATAAAATATGCATAAGAAGATTAATAAAGCCTTTTCACTTGAAATATTTTTATAAATCATTAATGCACCATATTTCATGGATTCGACAATACAAACAAATGCATTAAATGTACAAAAACAACCAATAAGCTATAGCTTTTAAAGAAACAATAAGATATCCTGCTTAAAATAAATTAAAAAAGCATTAGATACAGAATAATTGACTCAATTAATTATCGTAATTAATATTTGTTTTAGTATTTCATGCAAAAGTTATCTAAACCATTTATTTATTGCTCATTAATAATTCATGACTTAGATATAGGCAACCGATTTTTATATTGAAGTTTTTATTTAATTGCAAATATATCCATATACTAAAGAAAAAAACAAAAGAATATTTTTAGAAATGGGGATGATATTAATATTTTATTTAATTTTCTCCACTTTTAATTGCACTATTTAGTGATTTAGCATAAATATAAACTAAAATTCTAATCACTAGAAATTCTGATGTTAGATAGATTTATTAAATATTTATAACTTTCGAAATATCAATGCTCACTTTTCACTGAAATTCATAAGATTCCTTCAGGGTTCTTTTTGAAGTCCAATATTAACACTTGTAATGATTTCTAATTCGTATAATGATGTAGTTGCAGTTTCGAATACTATTTGTTTGTATAAAATGAATCATCCTGTCTCTATTGATGCTTTAAAATACCAATAAATATAAATTTGTTAGTGGTAATTAGTCAGTGTGTGAATAGTTGTTTTGGAATTGATTTTGAAAATTGTTGAGCCTTGAAATGAGATTCAAAACAAAAATACCTTAAAGTAGTTTAACTATTTAAGATTTTTAGTTTCATTATTTTAAAATTCTTGCATTGTATCTGAATGTTTCAATTGAAATTATATATAGGCAATAATTAGTTATTGATTTGGATGTAGTTTTAATTTATGAAAATATAGGATTATTTAATTATATTATTTGAAAATAAATTATTAGATATTAATATTAATTGAACATTAATATTGTAGCATGCAGGTTGGTCAACCAGATTGCAACTGGGTGTGGTTGGTCGAGATACTTGCGCAGGTTGGAGAACTCAAACTTTATTTACACACGCACAAATACCGCACACATTCAATATTTAGACACATTACATTGTTTAACATAGTTAAAGACTTATAATCATAGATTTGTGGAAGGATTCCTCTTTTTGAGCCACAAACCCGATATTCAGTTACGCACAAATACTTACTTTCCGAGTAAGAATATGTAGGCCAACTAATACGCATGGTTGCTCTAAATATATTTTCTCTATTGATGAGAGACTATAAACGAAACATTTCTCAGCGGCAGCACAAGTTGCATGTACTTCCTCTCGGCTGAGTCTATACAACATTTCTCCTGAATGCCACAGGTCTCTCTTGCCAATGTGCATGAGGAAGCACTGTTACAATATTGAAAAATATTGGTATTGAGATCAAATATGTGATTTTTTAATAACAATAATAATAAATAATTTTTAATAAAATAAAGTAATTATTTTTAAATAAATAATAATAAATAAATAAAATAAATGAAAAATAATAATAAAATAAATGATAAATAAAAAATAAAATAAAATAACTTTTTAATGATTAATTGTGCTTTTACTATTTATTTATTTTCTTATAAAAGATTTGTAATCCAAAACATCTAAGATTATTGAATAGAAATATTAAAGTATCATAAGCCCTGAATCTTATATAAACATTTAGGTGTTATTAAGGCTTATTTAATTAGTCTTAATGCCGTGTTTAATTCGCTTTAATAAGCTTAAAGGTTTCATTTTTCAATAAAAAATGAAAAATGGCACAAATCCCAATAAAATAAAAGAAATTTTAATAAATTTTTTCAAACTAAAATCTAATTTTTAGAATTGAAGTAATGTTTATTATTATATTTTTCATTATAATTTTCCTTTCAATAAAAATTATTGAATATTTTGACCTTTGTATAACATCACAATAAATATAAAATTTATTAAATAAACCTATCATAGTATATCTTCAGCATTTCAAAATAAAAAGATATCTAATAAAAAAATGCTTTTTAACATTTAAAATGGAATTGTTTTAAGCAAGCATACATTCGTTATAAAACAAAACACTCTTTTATATGTTTTAAATCTTAAAATATTCTGGTAAAAATTACATTATTTAATATGAATTTATAACTTCTTATCTGTTGTATAGCAAAAATTTAAGAAAAAAATTCCTATCAGTTATTTTTTAACTAAATAAAATCTTTCTTGGTATTAAATTGCGCTGTCTTACTATTTAATATAAAAATCTCCTTCAAAAGAATTACGAAGTCTTAGCCCTTTAAGCATTTTTATTTCTTTATATTGTATTTAATTCGTATATTCTTTCTTTCTTTTTTTTGATTTTTTTATTAATTAATAATTTTAAAACATTCGAAACAATCGGATTAAGAACCGTTTTAAATATCCTCTAAATTTTCTCTAAATTATCTTGTTATTAAAGTTATTTTTGTGATTGTGCCCTTTTTAAATACATTTTTTTGTTCATTTTAAATGTTCTAGTATATAGATCCAAATTTCATTAATTCTAATTTATTTTTAATTATTATGTGTGATCATGGTGTTGTCCTGGTTATGAGGGTGAAAATGAGGGTCAAGCAAATAAAACTCCATTGTAAATTTTGGCGGAAAGTGGTACTTTGGGCCCCTTAACTCTTGAAATGATTCATGAATATCATTAGTCTTAAGGAATTTTCTGGAGAATTTGGATTTTATTTGAAGTGTTTTTGTAGTATGGTTTTGAATCATTTTTCATATTTTGGTTTGGGATTTTAAACATTTGTATTTCCAATGGTTATAAGTACTCGTAATGCGTTGATCAATTCCTTCGATAGAAGCTAACGGCTGTTGCGCAGCCACGGAGCTTCAACAAAACTCAAATCATCAATTCCTTCTTCTTGAAGTTTCATATTTATCACTTTTGGCATTTTTCGATGCTTATTGAGCTGTATAGTGCTTCTTATTGTATTTGGAATACTTCATTCTTTATTTATGCTTAGAATTTACAACCTTGATATATTCTTTTGGGTATTGTATGTGATAACGTTTCTTGTAGAATTTCGAATACTTCAATAGTCATTTACGATTACATGCATCTAACTTTTGTATGTTATTTTGGAGATTCTTCGACAATTCCTTCTTCATGAAATTCTTGATCTATTCGACGTTGCTATGTTAATATAACTATTGAATTTGGCCATTCTTGTAGCACTCAATTAATTGCTTCATATATATCTTGCATTATTAAACATTGGTATATTTCTGATTTTATTCATTCGTTGTCGAATGTTCACACATGATAAACTGACATTTGCCGAGCAGATTTCAATTTTTATTCAATTTTATTTTGCTTAAATGAATTAAGAATTTATGTGCTGTCAATCTTTTAATGGTCCAGATTCGTGGTACATTATAAATAACCCAACATGCTTTCAAAGGGCTCTGTACGTCTGTTACTAACCTCTATGAAAATTAAAAATTTTGTTATGAATGTTTACACGCTTTATTATCAAAGTGAATAAAATGTTTAGCTTCAAATATACTATTATAAAATTTCTTTTTTTCTTTTACCAGAGAGAATGCATCCTGAAAATTGTATCTTTTCGTGTTCCACCCCATTAATAGAAAGTGAATTAATTCAGCTGTAAAAGCTAATTTAATTGGCACGTAACGAATTCTCTTGTTTAACTTGCAATCACATACAACCCAATATCCTACGATGTGTTAAAATAAATAATTGTTCGTTCGACTCTCCTAAGCTACATGTAACTCGCTTTATAAGAATGCTAGTGAACGAATACATTATAACGAAACATTAAAATTAAAACGAAAATAATATTATTAAATATACATTAAAATAAATAATTTAACACATGGATAAAAATATTGATAAAAACATGGTTGCAAAACGCGCATCCCAAAATAGTTTTTTTTTTTTTACATTTTACGTGAGCACTTTTATGTGTCCATGAATTCCACTAAACTTACTGATCACTGTATAATAAGTATAACTATTTGCGGTGGTCAACTTTCAGGATATATATATATATATTAAATATTTCCTTTTGGGTTTACTAATTTCTTTAGGATTTTAAGGATTTTCTGGTCAGTGTGTTTCACACCCTATCATTACATATTATGTGTCCTTTTTGAGATAGAAATTATTAAAAAATTTTCAGTTCGGTTGTTGCAGCTTATGTGCACGTCGGTTCTTGAACAATTCCTTTCTTTTATATTTTCCTTTTATATTTATTTTACTTTTTGAGAGAGATCTGTATCTGTATGTGAATCTTCAATTCTCCTGAAGTACAATAAAGTAAATAGTCTGAAAGATCTGTATGTGTTTACTTTTATTGTACTTCAGGAGAATTGCGAATGTGAAATTCATTTATACTATTTGAACTGCGAATGTGAAATTCATTTATACTATTTGAACTGCGAACGTGAAATTCATTTATATTATTTGAACTGCGAATGTGAAATTCATTTATACTATTTGAACTGCGAATGTGAAATTCATTTATACTATTTGAACTGCGAATGTGAAATTCATTTATACTATTTGAACGGCGAATGAAATTCATTTATACTATTTGAACGGCGAATGTGAAATTCATTTATACTATTTGAACGGCGAATGTGAAATTCATTTATACTATTTGAACTGCGAATGTGAAATTCATGTATACTATTATAGAATTTCTTTTCTACTTTTACCAGAAAGAATACACCCTGAAAGTTGTATCATTTCGTGTTCCACTCTATTAAATGAAAGTGCATTAATTCAGCTGTAAAGGCTAATTTAATTGACGCGTAATGAATTGTCTTGTTTAACTTGCAATCACATGCAGCCCAATATCCTACGATGTGTTAAAAAAAAAACAATTGTTCTTTCTACTCCCGTAAGCCTAAACTACATGAAACTATATTTATAAGTGAACGAAAATAATGAAACCTTAAAACTATTATATTAAATATATAGTTAATACATAATATAATGCATGAATTAAAAGATTGATAAGAAATGCAGTTGCAAAACACGCATCACAAAATAATGTATCGAACTATCTAAAAAGTTCTGTTATTTTTTTTTATTATCGTGGTTGTAATATAAAATTGAATTCAATGTTAACTTTTTTTTTCTTTTATTCCAGGAATTCACTTTCATATGTGTCCATGAATTCCACTAAGTACGCTGATTACTGTATAGTCAATAACACTAGATGGCCAAACTTTCAGGATATATATATATATATATATATATATATATATATATATATAATATATATATATGGAGTTTTGGACAACGTATTTTCACACCGTATCATTGCATATTGCGTTTCCTTTTTTTTGAGATGCCAATACAGGCTTCTCAAAAAAAGGCAATATGCAATGGATTAATTTGGTATTTATTACACGAGCTTCAGTTCGGTTGTTGCAGCTTTCGTTCACTTCAGTTTTGAACAATCTCTTTATTTTATATTTTTTTTATATTTCATTTTCTTTTTTTCGGGAGAGAACTGCATATGAGAGTATTTCAAAATTTTTGCATTGCTAATACTATGATGTTATACAATGTGCCTGTAGTAAATAGAGGCCGTAAATTTTGGCGCGCAATATTTTCGTACGTTCAATTTATTCTTCAACTTCGATTCGCTCAACTATTCTGATAGTTGAATCTATTCTTCTTCAACTATCTATTCATTGTTTAGTTCTTCCTTGATTTACTATTCGTGAGTTGTGTTCTTTATATATATACATATATATATAAACACATTTGTACTCTACTTGTCTATGCCTTTTGTCATATTTGCAAACATTTTTATTAGTTTTCGAACCAGTGACTGCAGTTCACGATATCTGTCGTATCCATAACCTAGTGCTTTCTAGCTAGTAAACAATAACTGATACTAGTGGCTTGTGTGCACAACTTGATTATGTAAAATTTGAGTGGGGCGTTATAAAAACATAAAAAATAGTACTTTATTATTGAAACATCAAATGACTCTCTTTTGAAATTGGTTCAAAGATATCAATTGGGTTTATGAGTTAAACCCAACCGTAAATATTGGAAAATACTATTTTTTGTTTGTATTCTAAGTGGTTTAAAATATATTATTTCAATCTGTCTACAATATTTATATGTCTGTAATAGTTTCGTATTATTAATTTTTATTAATTCGATATTATACATTGTATTAAATGTATTAAAATCTCTGAAATAATGTAAAACAGTACAAGAGCAGAGTATACACATATATATTTAAATCTATATATATTATATATATATATCAAAAATTTCTTTATATAGGAAAAGATAATTTTGGAAATTAATTTTATATTGCGAGGAATTTTGACTCAATTCAAATTGAAAATTCCATCGCACTTTTAAAAAAATTACTTTATTCCTCTTTCTAGAAGGCCAGAATTATTGACCAAATTCCAAAGCAGAGTTAAAATTAGAATACTGTTATTGAAAGGTACACTCGTTGCTAGGTGCAAGCGGTATGAGGATATACATCAAAGTATATTATGAATAAAAGTAATGAAAAATATTTTCACTGAAACCTGATTTTAAAACGGTCCCAAACTTGTGCATATTAATAACAAACTTGTATGTAATAAAGAAAATTTTGTTATGCTTAGAACATAGAATTGGCTCTAGAGACATTTGAATTGGTGAACTTTACTTTTGTAAAAACTATAGTTATTAGTAAAACAATATATTTTGTGTTCCATTCTCTAATAATTAAATTCAGAGCCATATGTTAATGCAATTCAATTAAAAGTGAGACATATACATTATTTAAAATTTCAAAATGTTATTTAAATTCAAAATTTCATAAAACAATTTCATGCAAATAACGATATAAGAATTCATAATTTCTCAGTGGTTTATGAAATAATGATATTGACTATCACATCACAATCTGATGAATATATTTAAGCAGGTAATTGCGTGTAGTCACCAATCTGAATCTAATCAAGTTTGCAAAAGATAAGCTTTTAAAACTATCTGGTTCTGTCCACACTCGTTTTCTTTGTGCCTTGTACAGAGTAAGTTTGAGTAAGTCCAAAGCTGATGCTAAAGTCGGCTTACTGAATTAGAGTCCATAGTAATCCTGTGCGATTAACTATTAAATAGGCCCTGCTTCGCCTTCTTGAATCCAATCCTACATTATTTCACGCTTCGTCTCTCAATGTCAGATGGAAGCCCAATGAATTGTCCCTGCTTCCAATTATTCCGGTAACCTGTTCCAAAAGGCCCCCTTCACATGTGTTGCCAGCTACAGACCAGTCGTGGAGTGAATGGAAGGCTTCAAGTGAGTATTCAGTTGATTACATTGTGGAACTGTGCAATTATCGCTGCTTACGTAGCAATTTTAAATTGTAATAATTTTGTTTAGAGATAAGCAGAAAGCTTTTTGTAATTATAAACAGTTTCAGTTTATAAAAAATGCGAAATGTGATGATTATGATTTAAAAGTATGTTATCAAGTTCCATTATGTTTTTTGGTTTTTTTAATAAAATGTGAATGTGCATGAAAAATATGCCTTGATCTAAACATTGAATCTTAAAAAGAGAAGAGACGTTTTTCTGGATGGGTTTTTAAAACAAAATCTGACGAAAATATAGTGTGAAAAATTCCAGAATATATCCAAGCAAAGATAGAAATTTTTAACCCATATACTTGGTTTAGTGGTTATGTATAATATAGCTTGTTAATGGATGTTTTATTCCTCCGTTTCGGTGAGTCCCAATCACTATTTTCAGTAATAGGAAGACTCGATAGCGGTTGTAGCGGTTTAATAATGACAGTTAGACTGCTTGGCAGTACTTTTTAAGTTCTTTAATACTACTCGGAAATGCAGAATATTAATTCAGGAAGTCTTCTCGAGGGGTGATAACTTCCTTTCTATTGGTGTATTCATGAAATTTGTTACCTGATGCGAAAGAAACTTTCAATACGAGAAGCCGCCAAATTTTAAATAACCTACCAATACATGAATTGGCCTAATTATTGCTAAATGTTTATGTTAATTTTTTGTTTATTATTTCTTCCTCTTTTTATTCATTGTTATTAAACCTTATAGAATGTGAATAAAACAGAAATTTGTCTATTTCAAGAGTCCTTGATGACATATAGGATGTTACTTATAAATTTTCTTGTAATTTGAATAATAAATATATCTAGGCATCTATCTATTTAATAAATATATCTTGTATCTTGAATAATAAATTTTCTTATTCTCTGAGAAATTGTCCAAAATATGGAGGATTTTAAGGAGTCTTTAAGCCATGGGGAAAAGTTTCTAACAATATTGTAAGGATATATTAAACTTGAAAATTATAAATTAAAAAATTGATGATTAATAGTACTTTTTTCCTTTCGTCAAAAATAATGAATTTTCGTTATTTAATGTATGAAGGAATAATTATAATGTATGAAGGAATAATTATAATGTATGAAGGAATAATAATATAAAAAATAAAAATCCAAAAGAAATTAATTATAACATCCTGATAATGGAATTTATCAAGGAATACCTATCAGGATATCACAGAGTATGTTATTTCTGCTAGCTAGATGACTGGGACAAAATTAAAGGCAAATTTAACGATGCATTACACTAATATGCAGTAGACAGAATGCCCTTCCGGTAGACAGAATACCCCATCCTTAGAGGCCGATAAGATATAAAACTGGAAAAAAAAAAAACTATTTGAATGTATCGATGGATGAACGGAGCATCTTGGCTGGCAAGCATTTGGGCAAATTGCCCATTGGATTAATAAAACTTTTTTTTTTATTGTATATATATATAATGATTAGTAAATATAGAATACAATTTAAAATTAATTTGACAAAAATCATTGTAACCACCAAACAACTGAAGGGGTTTTTGTTGTTGGCAGGAGAATTAACAAAGGTCTGAATTTTATCAATAGGATATTGATTGAATATATCTTCAATGGAATTGGTAAACATAGAAATAAATTCTTTCATGATGTAGAGTTTTATGGTGGTTTTAGTCATGCTCTTAATAACTGTTATTTAGTTTTTAGTTGGGTTTTAATTTTATAAAATTATATAATTTAAAGTAAAAGTATTCAAAATCATTTAATGTATGCTTATTACGTAGCATTAATTCAAGAAAAAACAGATGATCATTAAAAATAATTATGTTGTTGTAAAATACTAAAGATAAATATTCTCATGAACAATGGATTTAATTCTTGAAATACAACAGACGTATATTAGAAGGGGCGACATTCTTTAGCTTGTTCAACAAGTATATTTATGAAAGTTCTTCTTTTTTTTTAAATTAAAGAAAATTCAGAGAGTCACCTTTTAAATCTTTTAACGTTAGTGTGCATAACTAACGTATGCATAGTAACTAATTACATTTTTGCTACTTTCTTTTTTAATTTGAAACTCGGAAGTCAAAAAAAAAAATTACAGATATCATTTCCATGTAAGATTAATTCATTTAGTAATGTTTCGACATACATAAAGCTTCCTTTTATACACAAAGGAAAATAAAAAAAAAGTTGTCTTCAGTATTGATCAACTTTGACTTTAACCAATAAAAATGTCCTTCAAACTTTTCTCGGGGATACCAAAATTATTTTTCAAGTTTTCTCTTTTTTACCAATACTGTTGAAACTTGTTTCTCTCAAATTAAGATTAAACGTTAGGCGTATTGACAAGTAAGTATCAAAAATGATCTTTTCAATACGAAGCTGATATCGTATTTCATCGCTTTAAAAGCTATGGGGCGTCGCTGAAGATTTATGATTCATTTCTTCGTGATGGTATTCGGTTGCAGTTCAGTGGATGATATTTTTAAAATGCTGCTATGAGAATGTCACTTCCATTCAAAAGAGGAATGAATTTAAACTTTTGTTGTGGTCCTTTGTTTACTTTACTTATCTTTAAAGCTTCTATTTAGATCGTAGTGTAAAAACACAACTACTTCGCTACAAATCATTCTAAAATTTTGTATTGTTTTTTATTTCTGTGCAAAATTTGTTATTATCAGTTGTGAATGAGAGTTTTTATTTCAATGAAAAATAAACTTCAGATTCATAAAAATATAATTTAAAAAGAAATTATCACAGACTTTAAAAAAATAGCAAATAATAGGTTATGGTTATGATTTAGTTACATAATTCCTTAAACATCTTAAATAAAAAGAATTTTCCCAATATTGATTTCACTTCGCTTTATTCATATTCACTTTAAAAATTAAATTCCAAATAAACAATTTGTAACGTCTTTAAAATAAATTGATATTTATTATGTCTGTATTATTTATTCATCAAGATAATGTTGTTGCCTACATTTATTTTTATTTCGTGTAAGAGAATTGCTATTACTAATAGAATCAAGAAAATTGAAGCTCTCGGATCTCACAATATTCTCAATAATTTATATAAAATTAGAGGGCCTGGAAAGTAATGTTTTTACTCATGTCGATATTTGTTAGTTATTTATCAACTTATTGTGTACTTCAAAGTCGTGCCAAAGATATTTTAAGGTTAGAACGACTTGTTTATATGTAAGTAATAAAATCCTTTTACAATTTATGGTGAAATAGCCAGCCAAATACCAGAAGAGGTACATATTCAGCATTGCATCCTTTTTTGAGTTTCACAAGGTTAGTAACGCAACAGTTGCTACCAAAAAAATTTGCGTGGTTTATCTAAACGCATTAGACGCTCGAAAATTCTAAAGGTGGTTTTTTGAGTTCAAATCCTGTAATTTCGGTCTTTCCGACTCGTACCGATCAGAAGACCTACAACTTTAGACAATGATTTATTAAGGACGGAAATGGAAGCAAATCCATGTCAGGCAATCGAGTAACTGTCAAACACTCTTAACCTTCTTGGTCGACCATCCAAGAACATTTGCTGCAGTTTAGTAAAGTAAGCAGAACAGGTGTTTGGGTCCCGCATAATCTGTCCGAAGAAAACAAAGCTAACCGATCCATCACATGCAACTTATTGCTTCAGTGGCACAGTACAGAAGTGTCTTTTGATCGCTTGATCACTGGAGATGAAAAATGCGTCCTCTGTGGTAATCAAAATAAAAAAGGCAATCTCTCTCTTCGAATAAGCCAGGTTTACATTCCAAAAAGTAGGTGGAATATTCGTGGGTAGTTCATTTTGAAGTACTGAAACCTGAACAAACTGTGAATGAAGATTTTTACTGTGAACAACAGGATCGAGTAAATTAATCTTTAATTGAAAAACGTCCCGCGATTGTCAACAGAAAAGGTGTTATTCTGCAACACGATAATGCAGATCTCACTGATCAAGACGAATCCCGGAAAAAATTAATGAATTGGGATGGGAGGTATTGCCTCACCCACCATAATCGTCGATATTGTGCTATCGGATTTCCATTGATTCCGATCGCTACAACAATTTCTAAGTGACAAAAAATTTGAAAATTCGGATGATGTCCAAAATAACATCTCTAAATATTTTTCACAAAAAGCAATTGATTTTTATCATTTTTATCAATATTTCTTAAAAAGCAATTGAAATCTGAACTTTTGTCCAATTTCAAGTAAGATTTTTATGAACATTTTTTATAACTCTAAAAGGTAATTTCTTAATTGTTTTATACCAGTGAGACGTTCACAATTTATTACACTTTAAAATTCTAAATAAATATTTATTATTTAAAAGTTCAATCTATTTAATTCTTTAATTTTTTTTTTATTTTTAGATTTTTATTCATTTCTTCATAGTAATTCTATTTTAAATATAAGTATAACCGGTCCTTTTTTTTTTTTATTTGTGAGAAGGAAAGAAAAAAATTATTTTTTTTTATGATTCATATAAATTTTACTACTCTTTCGTTTTTGACACACACAAAAAAAAAAAGGAATTTATCTGCATTTGTTAGATTGTTTTATAGAACCATAAAAAGTTTAAATTTACCACAAGTGACAATCCCGTTAACACAATCAATATATCAGATTTCTTTTTCTAAAGAATCGCGCACGTCAGACAAAAAAGATAAATAGTACCAATTTCTTGCAACATTTTTAAATGACGTTTTTTATTATAAAAGAAAAATCTGTGTATTTTCCGGTAAGAAAGACTTTTATCTTTTGATCAAAAATAATATTCGTTCTAGAGTAGAAAAGTGTCATCTAAGTTAAACCATTTTCCCCTTTTTTTTTTTTTTTTTTTTTTGATGAAGTCTTGGTTTGTTTGACAGGATCAGTAATAAAAGTCTTTTTAATAACAATTATGTGCTTTTCTTGAAGATAATTTTGTAGTTTTTAAGTAATTCTTAGTGTTTTCAAACTAAAAGAGAACTTTTTTTCAGTCTTTGAAAAAGACGGTTGATCATTAATATGTTTTCTCTCATTTTTTTTCAAATATTTATAATCAATTCAACTTCAATCAGAACTATATATAGTAGATTATTTTAAGATTTATGTTCATTGACCTGTTTATATATATATATGTATGTATTTTATTTTATTTTGAAAATATTTAATTGACAATTGATGAAACTATATTACCTTCTATTGACATATAAAATTAACATAATTACAATGAATGTAATGTGTTTCATTCCCCTACTAAGAAACATATATATATATAATAATAAAAATATATTTTAAAGTCAAAAATATGAAATACACTAAGGAATTTATGGAATATATTAAATTTATGTATTTCTGACAAAAATCCCATTACGGAATCCCATAGCATTTTTGGATAGATTGACTAATATGGAGTTATATCACGAGTTTCAATAACGACTTTGAGTATATTTAACGTATAATCAATGTGGGATAAGATGATATTCGTCCGTGACCAATTTCCATGAACAATTGCGTTTCGAAAAGATTTCTAATTTGGAGAATGTTGTTATTTGTTCCTTAAGATCTGTTTCAGCTTGTCCTATATTTTTTAAAAGAAAATCAAGATCTTACTTATTTGTGGACCACGTGAGATGAAAAACATATCCTAATGTTCTGCAAATCGATTCTGCGCATTTGTTGGGCTGTGGACGTTATTGTTCTTGAGATTGAGCATCTGGAATGGTATCTTCTTGGCGGCATTGGCATATAGTAACATTTAATTACGTACCTAATGATGCCCGTACTCCAGCTATTCTATTATCAATCACCCGAGTAAAATAATACACGTAAACATTAGAAATATTTATAATATAATATATTACTTAAAAATGTTTCTTAACATGACATTCTTAGCATTCTGGGATACTCATATGTTTGTCAATTATTCTTTGAGGTGGTTCCAGATTAACCACATCTTATCTTTAATATCTTTAGTACTAAAAACACATTAATAATTAAATTAGCTCATGAAAATTTTGCCTTTTAATAAATTTAAAAATGTAATTTGCATTTGGTACTTCAATTTCTATATAAAAATATTAATATTATCCAATAGTTATATTTGTTTCCTGAATCTAACGGTAAAGAAAATATCAATATTTCTGAAATTTCTAATATATATATATATATATATATATGTCACTAGCACTAGCACTAACACAACCACATATAACCTGGCGTAGTAAGATTTCAGAAAATAAACCTTACTAACACGTTTATTTAGATTAATGTCTGTTTAAGGCAGCATCTTCTCTTTCTTCAGCTCCTAACTTTGATCATTCTCGACATATTGGATTCATTTTTATATTTTTTCTTATGTGCGAAGATTTTCTATAGATCTAGGAGTAGTAACAAATTTAAATAATAAACGCAATAAGAATCAATGATGAACATCGTTCATCGTAAGAGAAAAAAATATATTTAATCATTATTTTATACATATATATAGTCACAATTAAAATATTTCAATTGTAGCTTAACTCGAAATATTAAACTATTGGAGATTTGCTCTGAAAATCGATAATATCGAATTTATACAAAAAAAAAAAATCACTGTATTTTTTCTTTGGTTTAGTTTTAGATAGATTAAAAGGAATCTTTACAATCAATTTTTAAGATAAAAAAAATTGCAGCTTTTTCTTGCGTGTTGAAATAGCTCATTAGTATATATCTTGGAGCGAGATGTTTATTTACTGAAGAAATATTTTGTTACTTTATTTATTCGTTCTGCATTGTTTATTGAAAATAATTAATTGAATAGAGTTTAAATTCTTCAAAAGTTTTGAAACATAAGTATTTCGATTGATTGGTGCAATGTTTATTGAAACTGAAACCTTTTTTTTTTATAAGTAGCACCTGAATTTAAAAGTTTTCTTAATGATTATAAATTTACTGCAAGCTTTCTTCTAAAACCGACATCATTTTTTAATTTCTTTGAGTTTTCTCATTATCGATTTAGTCACTAATTAATAATCAGAAAGTTATGTTGTAATTAAACCTGCTTATGATTTGGCTAATTTGGAAGTTAATTTTAAATACAATGCGTGGAAGAAGAATAAATACATTCCATTAAAATATTGGCTGAGAAAATTTTAAACTTACGAACTGCTAAGACTGTATTAATCAAAACAGAAGATTTAAGAAATTAATTTTTATTTAAGTATATTTTATTAAAAAGAGATAAAATCTGAAAAAAAAAAAAAGAAAAATTATTATTTTTGACATTTCATGTTTGTTGTTAGATGAAATAAAAAAAAAAAAAAAACTTTCAACGTATTTGGGAAAAATTTTACTAAATATTTTTTTTTTTTGTTTTGACAATTAAAAGTTTTATTTGAAGATTAAATTTATATTTAAAAAAATGGAGTGTAAAGTTAGACATAATTCCTCTTGATGCATTATTGTATTTAAGTAGATGTTAAATTGTCCATACATAAGTTTCAGAGCAGTCTATAATAGACCATGTAAGATGTTAAATGAGTAATCTATATACAAAAGAGTAGTTATATGAACAAGGACATTGATACCTATGTATTTACTGATTATTGTAATGAGTGATTCAAAATTTTGGTGTGATTGTAGAATATAATACAAACATTCTATTGATCGGAGAGTCATACAGTTTGTATATTATTGGTATTTTTTAAAACACGAAAAAAAAAATAGTTCAAAATTTTGCGCTTGTTTAAACTTTTACTTACTTTTTGTAGAAGAACAAAAAAAAAAGGGAAGTAATATTTGTAAAATGTAACATTTGTATTATCATGATTAAAAACTGAAAATGCTCAATAAGACCACTACCATTTTCCTGTACTGAGTGCAAGAGTGGTATTTTGCCCGATGAAGCAGACAAAGCAGCAGAGGACTGAAACTTGTTGACCTTTAGTACTTTTTAGTGCTGGCAAGAACTAGAGATTTCTTCATAGACCTGTGATTGAGGTAACCCCATATCAAAACATTCCATATAAGAGGGATATGGTGACCTTGGAAGGTCATTTATGCCTGATCAAAAAAAAAAGTTATTTGATGCCAAAGGCTGACCTCAGTAAAAAGTTCCATCACTTGAAATCCATATGCTTGGTAGTCCTAACAATGCCCTACAAAACAATGTAAATAAAAGTATACATAAACATTGTAAATCCATACAAATGGTAGTCCTTGTTCATAGGTTCATATGGTTTAGAAAGTTCAATGATACGTAATAAATGGAATACCCGTGCACATATTGGAATGTAAGGTTTTTAGGCTGAGGCTCAACAAGATCAAAGAACCGTTCATGAACAATGAGGTAAATTTAAAAAAGTACTGATTCCTGAAAAGGGGTACTTGAGAGACACATAAAGGGTGCTAGAATGCAAAAATTAGCTATTTTTGAGAATTAATTATCTGGCGAGAAATGTTATAAATCAGCTCATGAAATGTTTAATAATAAGTTCCCTCTTTCCCCATTTTCGAAACGATCTATCAAGTAAACGCTTTCCGTTTTAATCCACAGTCTAGTATCAGTTGCTAAACCTATTAGATTTTATACGGATACTTTCATAATGTCTTTTAAAATTTTTTTAATGTTTTCCAAACCTCAGTTGTAGGTATATCTGATTCGCTTCATACAACATTAGATGAAAAATTAAAAACTTGAATAATGTATTTTTCAATCATAATCACGTCATACAGTGTAATTACTTTTGCATATTAAAAATGTGCATACAGTATTTAATAATGTTTTTACATTTAAATTTTACAATTTTGGGAGCAAATACACATATTATTTTCATAGAATTATCCTTTTTTTGTGTCACTGTGATTATTAATCTGCAAAATATATCTGTCCGACGTATATATGTATTTTTATTGCGATTTACTTTTGCATAAAATTTTGAAATATCCTGTAATTTGAACTTTTGACCTTTTGCGCCTGCATTACATTGATGTCTTAGGGAATCCCTGATGCATGTTCTTTTTATGTAAACGTACAATGATCATCAATTAAGATGAACGTGCAATGATATCCAATGATATTTAATTAATTGTTTTCTTGCTCCAATAACATTTGAAACTTTACTTCGTAGGCAGAAAAAAATATTTTATTACTCTATCACGTTTACTTTTGTTAATTGTTGTAATCTGATTAACTGATCTAAGAAAACTGTTGTACAGCTAACTTACTTTTTATTTTATTTTATGCATTTAGATTTTTTTTTGTCTGGGAAGGGGATTCTCGCCACCATCACACTGGCACAAGGGATCCTGTGGAAACAAAGTATTAAGAACCCTTTTTTAAATTTTCTTAATATGTTTTACTTTTTATTTATTTACTTGTAAATTTCTGACAAGAATGCAATGTTCACTTGCTGCTGTATTGGAAATAAAGTTGTTGCATAAATTTAGAATTTCAAATACTTACGAGAACTCAAAATACAATTTTAAATATTTATCTCTCTGTATATAAACCAAGTGATTGTTGGTTTGCATGTGTGTATGTGCATATATGTGCAAATGAAATATCAATGAAAACACTTTTGGGAAGCACTGTCTAATAATTTCAAGAATTTGCCAAATTTATAGCAAAAATTTCTAAAACATGAAAGCAGTTCTATCTGTTACATTCAAATATTTATTAAAAGTTAATTTTATTAGTTGATCAGACTTTCAGTTTTATGTTATTGTCAACCTGCTATCAAAAATTACTGTTTTATTTAACTAAAAACTTTAGAATTTTTTATGTTCTTTTTTTTATAAACAAGATAAAAATAGAATAAATAGAATAAATTCTTATAATCTTTGGTACAATTCCCTACAAAACTTTATTCATTAAATGATATGTGCGTAACATTAAAACTATAATTATTAGAAATAAATTTGCTTTTACTAAATTAATTTTCCTAAAAGTGAATTTTCGCTAAACTTTTAATTAATAAATGTTTGCTTTCACCCGGATAATTATAATATCCTTCAAAATGAAATAAAAAAATTAGTAATGAACAAAGTTTTGTTACTCATTCATAAAAAATAGTTCTGTTTTTTTCGATGAATGTTTTATATTTTTATCTTGTTTATGACAAAAAACACATAAAAAATTCTAATTTTTTAGTTAAATAAAACGATAATTATTTTATATCAAGTTGGCAATAAAAAAAAATTGAAAGTTTAATCAGCTAATAAAATTAACTTTTACTGAATATTTGAATGTAAAAGATAGAACTGTTTTTATGTTTTCAGATTTTTTCTTTTGTAAAATTTGCAAATTCTTAAAATTAGTATGCAGTGCTTTACAGAAGTTTTTTCATAGATATTTCATTACACAAATCATTACATGTAAAATTTTTTAATTGTATTTCGCTTTATATTTACATTTTTAAGATTAATTAAAAATGGTTCGTAAAAAATGCAAAAAAAAAAAAAAAAAAAACACGATGAAAGAATGAAATGCTACACAATAATTTAGTCGAATGTTTTGAATTGCGTATTTAATTTTGTTTCTAATTTTGGTTTATATATGCATGAGCTTTAGACGATTTTTAATTCGTTTTATAATAATTTAAATGTAAAAATATTTATTATACTTAGTAGTGAATGCTTAATTTCTTTTGTTCCATTTTTTTGTGTTACATTATTGAATGTTATATTATTGAATTTTAATCTCAAGTTTTTGTCAAATAATTTCTATTGAATTCATATCTGGTTGGGTTTTAATATTTTTTTTTCATTTATACTTTTTTTGTAAAGCAACCACAATCTATCATTCACGACAGTTTGCCAAGTACTGTTCAAAATTATTTCACTTTTGGTATTTCTACATACATTGAGGAATTTTTATTTTTGGCTTTTTGTTACATTAGTAATGGATTTCATAGAAAATAAGAAAAGTCCTGAATATTTATGGTAGAAGATCTCTACAAAACATCTTACGAGAAAGCTCTATAGAGCCATTTTATGGTAAACATCGCATTTACCTTGATAAACCGTTTAGTACTTAGTAAAATCAATACTCCACTGATATGTTTTCCCATATCTGAGATTAGTTGAATAAATTCGAGGATTCTTATGAAAGAAACAACGCCAGTAATTGGTTGCAGAGATTTTTGTTTTGCGTTTAGCAGAACTGAGATCGATCATAACTTCTAAAAAAACAGTGTTTATCCAAGAATTTTCACTTTGCATATTAATTTAACTGAACTTTTAGTTCTGTTAAATTAATATGCAACGTGAAAAATTTATGCAATGCAATATATATATGAATATTTGCAAAATATGCAAATATGAAATTAACATGCACCATGAAATTAATTTTTTTTTTTTTTAAATTCAAAAAATTTACTATAGAGCTAAAACAATTTCTAATATTTACAGCGAAATATATTATATTAGATTATCAAATAAATGATTATATTATGATTATTAAATGATTGTATTATGATTATTAAATGATTATATTATGATTATTAAATGATTATGTTATGATTATTAAATGGTTATATTATTAAATAAATTTATCTATTGCTGTGCTAAAAAATGAGCTTGTAAAAGTTGTTTTTTGCAATTTTATTTGTGAAAGAAAGAAAATTATATAAATTTATAAACCATATTATCACTAATAATTATTTATGAAGTTCCATGCGTTCCCACAAAAAGCTAGTTAATAGATCTTTCTTTCAAGGACGGTTTGACCTTTGGACTTTGCACGTTTATTTTCGCCCGTTACACTTTTGATCCAATAATGGGAGAGGGATAAAGAAAAAAAGGGAGTATGCGGAGTCAGTGAGGAGTTCCAGGCAGTACGATGCGGGCAGAATCGAGCAGAGTTCCAAGCAGAACGGAGGATACGGAGACCCTTAAACAAACATGCGTTTATGATGATTTTTGTAAATATTTGTTACATAATTGTTTTTTGTGAATTATGTGCTGCAGTTGTGCAGTGCTGTCTCAGCAAATTTTAATAAATATGGCAGATGAACAACGTTTAATTTAGAAGAATAATTTAGTTTGCATTCATGAACAAAAAACTGATTCAAGATTACACTCATATTAGGCAATAACTTTTACTTATAATTATCACTAATTTATAAATTTATATATTAAGTTATTGCTATAATGCTTTGAGTCTGAATGAATACATATAACATTGTATAGTATATGCAAGCAATTGTTTGCTAAATACAAACATTTATATATAATCGTAATTTCCATAGATTTTAAAATTAATTATAATTACTACAGTTTAATTATCAATTTTATATTCATTTGCGCATGATATTACATTACTGAATGTCATGGGTTTTTAAACACACAAAGTTAAAGTTCTTGTATCAAATACCGTAAAAATGAATTAAAATATCATACTTCTTGGTATTTTACGTAATTCTAAACTACAGCAAGCATTTGAATAAAAGAAGGAACTCAAATTTAATTGAAAATAATTGAAAATACAGTTAATAAATGCTTCAATAATTGACAAATGTTTGTTAATTGAATTTGCAGAATAAATGACAAGTTTCGAGGAAACTTTAAAGTTGGAATTTTTATTCACTTATTAAGTAATAATAAAAAAAAATACTTGTCCCCAATTTAGTCATTATAAATAATTGGCAATATCATCATGCGCATAAAATTGTTTCGAAACCAACAATTTTCACAAATCTTTATGCAAATTGTCTAAAAAGATTGATAATCATACGTCATTAGGGCTCGTAATTAACTATTTATTGCTCAGTAATTTATTTAAATACTTTAGACACAGTAAGAAGAAGGATTCTTTTTCATATTTGTTTGATAATTGTTTTTTTAGATCTTGTTGCTATTTAGCTTTTCGTTACGTATTTCATATTTTTCTCTTTTTTTTTTCTTTTGAGAAAAGGAACTATTAAAAGGACTTTCAGAGTTATTGTTTATCTTCCTTTCTTTCAATTCTTTAAAAACATTTGACAGTACAGTTTATACGTATTCATTATTAATAGCATAAAAAATATAGAACAATATTCTGTGTCTATAATTTAAAATGAAAAATTAGATATGATTCATGTTATTTCTTCAATAAAAATTAAGTAGTAATTAATTAAAAAGTAATTAAAAACAAATAAAAGTAAATTACATTAAATTTAAATTAATTTTTTAATAATTGATACTTAATAAAAGTAAATTTTAAAGTTAATTACAAAAACATGATTCTTATTCATACACTAAGCAACATTATGAAATTTGATTACAGATTAGGGAATTATTATAAGCACACATTTATCGTTCACTCAAGAATTAATTTAAAGAAGGTCGTCTAAAATTGGTTGTCTTCCCAGAAAACATCAATGGTGTGCACGAACTGACAACGCAGGATCTTCATGTGACATAATATGACGAGGCATAATTATGACGAGCATGCAAAAATTTACATAAACATTTAGATGTAAAAAGATTTATTCGCGTTTTGGATTCCCGAATAATTTGACAAGTACTCAAAAACAGGCTTAAGTCAATTAGTACAAATAAATGTTTCAAAAATACAATCGTGGTGAGCTCAGTAAAGCTCATGTACAATATTTTTACAGGTGACTAATTTTGGATCTAGGTGTATGAACCTAAAAATAAAAAGCAATCGACTGTATGTGAGCCAAATCAACAAAAGTTTTCAGAAGCACTTCGAAACAAATGGCCACCTGTTTTTTGGATTAAATGGACATGTGACTTCAGTACCACAAGTGTCTGAACGGTACACAATCATTTGTTTGCCAGAAGTATTTGGAGGTAAAAAACCAGCAACCCAAGATTAATCTTCATCATGACAACGTGAGATGGTCACAATAACGGTCGAAACATCGAATTGATGGGTCAACCACCGTAAAGACATGATCTGCACCAATGATTTCTTTTTTGTTCCTGCATAAGAAGAATAAGCAACGAGGTCAAGAAGCCGTTGGTGCATTCAAAACGTATGATTTGGAGATACATCAATCGGAATGGAAATAATGCTATAAAAATTGGTTCAAACGTATACAAAAGTGCATTGATATTCACGGATAATATTTTGTAAAACAATTAAATCACTTTTAATGGATAAAATTTGTTTTTGATGTCTATTGTTATAAAAAATACTTCTTATTAAAAAAAAAAAAAAAGTTTTCATTCCTATCAAACTTTTAACGACATCACCCTGATGACCAACTGGATAGCGTCCTGTTCATTGGAGCTACAGGTTTGAATGCTGGCGGTGGAATGGATGTTTGAGAAGGGTTCGGAATTCACGTTAGACTGTAGGTCCCTAATCAAATTAGCCCAAGTGTGCAAAATATGATCGTAAAGTAGCAAAAAACCAAGCCTGTCTCGATTGAGGTTCTAGGCTTATACTTCACTTTATTATACAACACGATGTATCAGTTTTTTTTTTTTATAATTAGCAGTTGAACTACTATAAAAAATATTTTTAGTTATGGTAATTTTATTCGTAAAAAATATCTATAAAAAGTGCTGAAAAATAATGAGAAAATCTATCTCTATCACAGGTGAAGTATATTATAATGATTAAAAGTTATCGTTTGATAAGTTAAAAAGGAAAATTATTCGAATTCACTATTTAAAAATAAAAATATATTCAAAATTAAAAAATAATAAAGTGTTAAATTTATGCAACAAAAATTTTGAAGGGAAAAAAAAAACAAAAAACACAATCACATAAACTTAAAAAATTTATGACGTCGTATTTTATTTTAAGTTTATTATAATTCATGATGAAATAATAATAATTCATAGTAAAATAATAATAAATGATATTAAAATTAATTATTCTGCAGTTTTTTTAAGAAAACAGTGTTTCTATGTAAAATTTGAAAAACTTTATTGCCATTCCATAATATTTTCTTTTAAAATTCTGTGCAAAAATTCAGTGAAATTAAATAACGATTTTATAATAAATTACAAAAGTTTGTTGATGTATTAATTTTCAAATAATCCTTTATGGTTCAACAAATTTATATGATTATACCATAAACTAATTTACGAATGAAGTTATATATTTTCAAAATATAATTAAATTTCAATAAAATTTAATTATTTAACCAAACCATTTAAGGCACCGCATAAAAAATAATGAAATATTTTTTTAATTTAAAATTCACGCGTAATATAATTCATAATCTAGCCTTCATATGAATAATTACATTTGAACAAAATTTTAAAAAACGTATTTTAATATAATATTTTAAAACTTGCTATTTCAATTATCGACTAAATATGACCTCAAAAGTTAATGACTTAACATACTTCTAAATCTAAATAACAAATTTATATCTTCGAATATTAATTTTCCAAGCAAACTTGGTAAAACTCAGCATACAATGACGGGAATTTCAGAAGTTTGTTATCGGACTTTTCAGTAAATTGGTTATTGAAGTTGTCCAGACACGGTAAGGCAACTCAGTGATATTAATTAAATTGTGATTACTTCTGGAATAGGAAACGATAATAGTGATATCATCACTGCATTTTCACACAGCATTGGTATAGAATCATAATTATTATGTTTTGTTTTTAAACACGTTGTCTCATTTAATTAATTCTTGCATTAAGTAAACATATGGAACTATTTTAAAAACAAAATACATGATGTAACAAAATTGATAATGTTTTTAAAAGTGAAATTCATTTGATACTAAAAAATAAATTGCAATATTTTAAAAACATCTAAAATAAATTCATAAAAAAAAAATTAATATCAGAAAAGTACCTAATGTTATTTATATTTAAGAAGACCTGTAACAATTTCTATATAAACTCGTTTATTAAATCAGTTTAGTCACAATTTTTACTTTCATAAGAATGTGTTTTGAAGAAGAAAAAAAAAAATGAAATAATCTTTTTATACTTTTCTATTATTATTTATAATTATTATGTTTTGTTTTTAAACATACTGTCTTATTTAATTAATTCATTAAGTAAACATATGGAACTACTTTGAAAACAAAATGCATGAAATATAACAAAACTGATAATGCTTTTAAAAGCGAAAATCATTTGACATTAAAAAATAAATTGCAATATTTTAAAAATCTCTAAAATAAGTTTTTAAAAAAGGATATAAATATCTAATGTTATTTATATTTAAGATGGCATTTCACAATTTCTATACAAACTTATTTAATAAATCAATTTAATAATCATAATTTTTACATTCATAAGAAATGTGTTCTGAAAAAGAAAAGAAATAAAATTTTCTTTTCTATTATTTACATTAGTTTCAAATGTTTTATTAATCTTCCACTTTAATGTGGAACAAGTTTTTTAAAAGTTTTCCAATATATTTTTCTTTTTCTCTAATTCATTTAGATATGAATTTTATGTAGAATATGTATAAACCTTTTTAACTCTGAATTTATATTTAGTGTTATCAAGTATTTAATGAAAGAGTAACTGTTCTTTATTTTATGATGAAATGAATACCATTGATAGAAGGAAATGCCATTGATAAAATTATTTATTTGAAAACATCGTTTGCTGCACTAGGAAGAACTTTTTTCTAAAAATCCTAATTTTTTTATTTGTTATAGTAATTTACTGTAATTTTTAAGCGATTCACAGAGGCGGAAATTCAGAGTCTGGGGTGAAGAATCAGAGTAAATTTAAAATTCTGATTCCTGAATCTTGTAAAAAAATATATAAGTTAATGAATTGTTAAAAGGGCAGTTCAGTTATTTCCTTCAATAATACAATTACTGCTAACAAAGACAATTACTGCTTTAACATCTTTTTAAAACTTTTTTTCACCTTATATAAAGAATGTACTACACATTTGATTGTACAGTGGGCAAAAATGGGGCTTCTGTAATTACTTCAGTAATTATCATTAAATCTTCAGATAAATGGTATAGTTGAAAATGACGTGAAGGGAACTAACATTTGGTGCAATTCAATCGATTAACAATATTAAATAACATGGTTAATTAACCTCTAACTCTAAACTGCTTCATTACTGCACTCATGTCCATAAGTTAAGGAAAATGAAGTTCAGGCAAAGAAAGAGACAGAAGCAAAACAAATTTGACTTATTTGTAAAGTCTATTTATTAAACAAAAGGTAAAGAGCAAAAAAAGATGCTATATGTTTGACATAATTAATAAAATTGCGATTTTTACTCCCTGGAGCAAATTTCAAAAAGAACCTATTTACAAAAAATATAACATGGTTAGTATGATGGTTAATATAGATTACGTCTCCCGGACGATGCAATACAGGCCTTACAACGCCTAGGCCTGCTGAGTATCAAATTATCAATCTGATCTTGGGGGAATATTACACCACTCATCAAGCAATGCTCTCCGAAGTTCCAGTTGACAGATGGGAGGGGGTTGACGGGCTGTAATTCGTCGGTCAAGCATATTCCACTCATGCTCTATTGTTTCAAGTTCGGTGAGTAAGCTGGCCAATCCATACGGGTGATATCCTCCAATTGAAGGCATTCGTCTACAATGTTTGCACGGTGAGGACGGGCGTTGTCATCCATAAACAGAAATTCAGCACCCATGGCGCCCCTGAACAAACATACATGTTGTTCCAGAATGACATCCCGATAGATGTGGCCTGTCATCGTTACACTCTGAACATGCAGGTCAGTTCTGGAACCAAGACAAATTCCTCCCCCAAACGAGTCACCCTGCACCACCGTAACGGTGTCGTTCAATGGTGTTCTCTTAGTGGTAACGGGTACCTGGCGCTCTCCATATAAAAGTCCGGCGAGAATCAGCCTGCAAAACAAACCTGGACTAATCGGAAAACATCACACTAGACCACTGTTGCGGTGTCCACAATGCATGCTCTCTACTCCAGGTTAATCGCAGGCGACAGTGAGTTGCGGTAAGTGGAACACATCTGACAGGCCTACGAGCATATAGACCAATGTGCTCCAAGCGTCAGTACACGGTCTGCCTTGAAACTGTCGTACCGGTAGCTGAAGAGAGCTGACGAGACAGGTCTGATGCTGTGCTCCGTCTGTTTCTTTTGGCAGTAACTGCTAAATACCGGTCCTCATTTGGCGTTGTAACTCGGGGGCAACCTGTGCTGTAACATCTACTCACATTACCATCATCTTGGAATCGTTGACAAAGCCTGGAGATGACACTCTGGGCGATTTCAAGTTCCTCGGAGACTTCCAGCTGGGTACGTCCACATTTCAGTCGTCCGATAATTCTACCGTGTAAAAATCATCCAAATGCATCCTTTGTGCCATAACTTTGCGGTTATTGCACTGAAAGGCTTTTAAAGCGCTTGTGAACAATTTTACTTCTTTGCCCCCGTTTCTTATATATCCCTCTCTTACACTCTCGTCATTGTGACGTACTATCCGCGCCATCTGGTGGTTTCCTGTAATTTGCATATTCTTCTTCAAGATGGGTGTGATAATTCTACAGGTGAAATTTTTATTTTTAGATTTCAATTTCTGGGTGATTCTGAATTATCCTTAATTTATGGACATGAGTGTAAAACTGTGATTTTTAGCACAACTGATTCAGGGTGTGAAAAATTGTATATCCACTAATTTCTGTGACAAAATTTCGTAAAATTCCAGAAAAGGGCCCGTATAAATATAGCGATCATTTATTTCAATAACCGAATAATATGCGGATACACCATCTTCATGTAGTCACTGAGAAAAATCAAGAACAATTTGCTTGATTTGCTTCAATAAGCAAAAGAACCAAATTGTCTGTTTGAATAATAATAATTTTATATCTTTATTAATTTATCATATTATATTTTTATTTTTATTATGTATTTATTATTTTTACATTTTCATTATTTATTTCACATCTTCATTATTATCCAGGAGTCAATAAAACTTTTAAGGATATCTGCTATGAGCACTGGGTAGTTTAACCGTGTTCGAGATCACCTTATAAAATACCGTATTTCTTTTTGTTGGTTTCTTAAATATCTAATTCAATGGTGTCAAATAGCTAACAATGAAGATTTCTATTTGTATTTTAACGTCTCATTTGATAGTAAAGTCGGCAAAAAATAGGTCCCCTGTAATTACTTTTGTAATTATCATTAAATCTTCGCATAAGTGACATCGTTGAAAATGGCTTGAAGGAGATAGCATTTGGTATAATTCAATCGATACAAAAAGTTAAATAACATGGTTAATTAACGTATAACACAAAAATTTTCCATTATGGAAACTGAGATTTTTAGCAATGATCGATTCAACGCATAAAAATTGTATCCCCACTAATTTTTGTGACAAAATTTCCGTAACACTGAAACTAATAGAAAAGGGCCTATATAAATATTACAATTATTGATTTTAATAACCGAATAATATGTTACCATCTTCTTGTTATTACTAAGAAAAATTTGCTTGATTTCAATTAAAAAATGTTTGTAAACAAAAATATTTCAAATTGCTTATTTGAATAATATTAATTGCACATATTTATTAATTTATCATTTCATTATGTTTTATTTTATATACATCTTTATTATTTTTACATTTTTTTATTACACATCTTAATTATTATACAGAGTCAATAAAACTTTTAATATATCCTATGAGTGATGAATAATAAGTTAACCTATAAAGTTACCTCCCTAAGTAAACTAATTAAAGTTCAGACCACCTCATGAAATATCGTCCTTTTTTTTTGTCAATGATGTGAAATAGCTAACTATAAAGATTGCTGTTTGTCTTTTAACGCCATGAAATTAACTAATGAGCTTTAATTCAAAGCAACTTTTTTAAGTATTGTTTGCTATATCTACATGAATTTGCCAAAATGGATCTCTACCAGGCATTATTATTACCTAAATATTGAATACACGAACATTCACTGCGCGATCCTAACAGTGACTTCCTTGTTGGTAAGTGTCCCATCCTCACTTCCGTGGGCGTATGAATGAACTATGAAAACTGATTCAATTGTGTGTGTGGGGGGGAGGGGGGCAGTCTTATGTTGACGGAGTCCAATTATTGCTTTTTTCTTCAATTCCTTCTATTAGATCACACTCTCCCTATATATATCTTGTTCAAATTTTCAACCGTTAATAAAACACTTTTTATTCATTCACTCAAGTTCAAATACATTTTTTCAACTTGTAGTGGATGACACTGGATGTTAATACAGTTTTTCAAATATTAATTCAGTAATTAAATTTAATTAATTAATTTTATTTTTTTTTATTTAAGTTGCATATATCTACTAACAGATGGCGCCAGATAAATTAAAAAAAATGAATGGAAATTATTTATAAAGGATTTTCTGCAATATAGTAAAAAACAAGTAATATTAAGAAAAATCTTAAAGTCAATTCTTACGTTCTGAAAAAAAGAATAAGTGAACTGGTTATTTATTGCTGATTGATGAATGCAAATAGTTTTAATTGCATCATTTTGGATTAATATAAATTTATGAGGAATTTTGCCATAAGATCTGTACCTGGTTATATTTAACTTTTTAGAAAGTAATTGAATTAAAGATTACTTAGCATTTTTTGTCTTTAATAAAATAATTTTCAATTTTCAATTAAAAGTAGTTTATTTTAAATGGAGTTAATTAAGACACATTTATAAAAATTTTACATTAAGAAAATCTTTTAAAAATTTATATTTAACTCTTCTTTTTATGCAAAAACGATGTAGTTATTTTATTTTATATGCTTTTTCACATATTCCTATTAAAGCTTATACTTTGTTTTATGAAGTATGTAATTTATTCTTATGATGTTCGTATTTTCGTTTAATATTTTAATATATTCAGTTGTGTTTTATTTTTTGTATTTTATTTATTTTTTAATTCTTATTCACGCTTATGTTTTGTTTTTTTTTGTATTTTTTATTTAATAATTTTATTTGTTTTTGCATGATAACATTTAGATTGGAAAATAAATGTTTTATTTTACTTATTTTTTTAATTTTAGATACCATGGTGGATAAACAAATCCCGTTAAAATAGATATTATAAAAAAGTTTTATTAATTTTTTTTTTTTTTGAAATCTTTCTAAATTAGAATTTTGTACTTTTGAAAATTTTCTCAACATAGTATGCTAAAAATCTTATTTTTATAATTATTTTAACGTAAATTTCATTATACCAGGTAGTAGGTATCTGACAGTAGACATTAAAACATAATATATTTGAATTATACAAGGGAAGAAGTTTTAAATATACTATTAGAAAGATACAATTCAATACATTTAAAATAAAAAAAAAAATATGTATACATATATAATTTTATTATAAAAAAGCAAAATTTTATTTTACTTTAGGAGAAATAAGTCTTAAATTCTGTCTTTGAAAATAGGCCTATTAGTTGACGTCGTATACTTCTGATGTAAGAAAAGCTTTTTGATACACAAAATGTAAGAAAGCACCGAATTTTCCTACTCATATAAACACGATAACTTGTCAGGCGGAAATATTATGTACTATATTTTAGGAAAAAGAATCAATAAATATGCCCTTCAGAGTTCTAAAAGCAATTATTCCAGAATTATGATGGCATCAGAGATAAAAATTGGTTTAATAAATTGGTATTTTAACTGTAAACTGATCAATAAATGTCATATACAATGAACAACGCTGAAAGTTATAATGGATATTCCGCATCAGATATTTACTAGAAGTCTTTTCATAAAAGTCGAAGTTTTTCCATTATGGAAAGAAATTATACCTTTTTCAAAATTATTCATTTATCTTGCAAATGAAATCCACTAAAACAAATTAAATTCAGTCAGTTTTTTTAGAGAATATTAGTTCTAAATTATAATAAAATAGAAATTTGTTTTTCATAAAATGGTATGATCATGATATTTTAATTATATGAACAGTAATGGATAGAAAAGCAATTATCTTTTTGAAAACTAAAACCATATCTTATTTCGCTAAAACTTTTGAAAAATAAAATAATTTATCTTAAAATTTTATCGAAATGTTTTTATTAATTTGAATAGAAATCCTTGGTACCCATTTTTGTTATTGTACATAACTGCAGGCAGTAAACGCTATAATGGGAGTATAATTTAAAAATGATAGAATTCTACATGAATAAAGAGGGAATTCTTTTATTAGCTAAACAAATAATTTTCTTTGATGATTTATAAAATATTTTATAAATTAATTTTCAAATTTTGTAAAATATTAGCATAGATTAGAATTTTATGAATTTTATTGATAGTAATATTTTATATATAACTTTTGGAGATATTATGATATATTATTTATAAAATTTCTGGAGACATTATGTTACGTCATTTTCAATATTAAAATACTAACTAATACATTTCATAGTTTATAAATATATCTCATTGTTTTACATTCTGATTCATGTATTTCTTAATGTTTCAATTACTTAATTGTAATAATTTTCAAGCAATTACTTAATTGTAATAATTTTCAATCAATTACTTAATTTTATATAATTTTCTAAATGAAAGCAAGTTGCTCGTTAAAAAAAGATAATTTAGAGTATTTACTCAATATATATTTGAAGCATTAAATTTCCGAACTGATTTCTTTAAATGAGAATTAAAAGAAATTTGATGCATCAAAATGCAGATGATATTTTGAAGGTGATATCGTAATATTTACAGCATGAATAAAATTTAAAATCTCAATCTAAATATAATATTAAAAAAAGTTTATTTCATAGTTTTTATTAAAATATTTCACATACGATTGAAAAGAATTGTACATACTAATTATGTAAACCTTGTATATAAAATAATTAACTAACTAACTCCTTGGCATTGCAATCCAAGTTGAAACACGGCCGTTTGTCTACTGTCAAATTCTCTCTCTATCTCTATACATATATATATATGGGAAAATCTAATTTTGTACGTAAAAATTGTTTTAAAAGATTACAAATTTAAATCAAACAAATTAAATAATTTCCTTGTTAAGTTTCTGCTTTATGAACTCGCGCAAGAGACGTTATCTCGATTGTGCAAAAACATATCTATGGTATAATAGCTTTTTCTTTTTTTAATTTGGATCAGATCCCTGATTAATATTTTGAATTTCTCGTACAGTTTCATAATAAATTTAAAAATATATCTTGAAGGTTAATGAAACTGTAAAAAACTAACCACATTAACATTTTACAATATTTATATTTAAATTTTTATATTTTTCATATCTAATATTTAATGTTTTTAAAAATATACCTAAAATTTTAACTAAAACTATGTTTTTAAATTTGGAAAAAAATTATTTGTCTGAAGCAAAAATGCGCTAGATATTATTCCTTATTTAGAAATTTTAATTTAACATAAACAAAGTCAATATTTTAACCTCTCTATCTCCAAACTTTTAATCTGATCTCTACAAAAACGTTATCGTATACTAATTCCATACTGCTATGTCGATTGTGTTAAAAATTTTGAGTTCTCGTAAGCGAAATTTTCGAATTATTAATTAATTCATTTTATTAAACAACTACATCGCACTATAACCCCTGCAGTCATTTCCAACAATACAACCTATGTAAGTATCTAACAATAACCAAATTTATTAACGATGTCTCATTTTTTTTGCAGACTATATAATAATAAGTATATGCCATATCATTATGCAGCCCCATACATTAAAAAGCTCGTCGGATACTCTTTTTAGAATGGCGTATGTAATTAAGACAGTTTCTAAAATAAATATTAATCAGAGATTGTAATTTTTTTCATATTGATATACATACAATTCATGAACATTAGATTAATAAAGTTTAAATATATGCAAAACAGATACACATATATTAATTATTCTTCCTGCTATGAAGAATTATATATATATAAGAATTATATATATATATAAAGCCCAGAGTAAGCTAAGGTTTTCCTTTAAAGAGATTTCCATGTATTCCTGTGACTATGGTCCTTTAATTCTAAACCTTCCAACCTCGTTTTCCCCTTTGTATCTGTTTCTTTGACAACACGAGCCTTTTTTTACAGGGTGTAAATCATTCATTCTAAATATATGAGCAGCCCAGTTTAATTTACTGATCTTAATAAATTTTATAATATCTGGGTCTTTATAGCATTTATATATTTCTGTTTTGTAACATCTTCTCCAACAATTACTTTCCCTAACACCTGTAAGAATAGTCCTTCAAATCTTTCGTTCAAATATACCCAAATGGACCCCATTAAATCCTGCCAATGTCCAAGTTTCAGGACCATAGGCCAAAATAGCTCTAATAAGGGTTTTATATAACAAGAATTTAGTTTTTCTGCTTATGAACTGTGATTTGAACAGATTTCTTAACCAAAAAAAGGTCTTATTGGCAGACACGATTCTGTTTTTTATTGCAGGTATTATTTTGGCAATTAATTTATGATCCTAAGTATTTAAAACTAAGTACAGATCCAAAAGTGTAAGTACCCAAGGTAATATTTAGTGTATCCTTATAAATATTTTTTGAGGAAAGCATATATTTCGTTTTCTCCTGGTTTATGTTTAGCCCTTGCAGCCAATTTAAAAACTCAAAAAGCTTCCTCCAAAGTTGCAAAAGATTGGAAGACACAATTCTGTCACTTCGTCTCTGCCTATATTAAATGTAAACTTTATAACAAAAACAGCAAGTACTTAAATAAAATAAATCACAAATGGTACCTCATATAATGAAATCTGGTGATCCAAACTCTTATGATGAAGTCAATTATACATATCTTGCACTTCTGAATAAATCACTTCACTGTGAACTGTGATATGTATATATATTAAAGTAAATGAATTAATAAATAGTTGTAAAACATAATATCCGTATTAATTTATTTAATACGGATTTATATTACTTAATACGGAAATTAAATTTAAATGCATTAAATAAAGTTTCCATATGGCATAAAAAAACCCAACAAAAATGACAAGAAAGAATTTTATTTGAGCACATGTCACAAAACCAAATTAAATTACATATCACAAAAATCAAATTAAAATAAACACACAACACCAAATGACAGGCGCATCAAGCGCAGAGAATACCGACGACAATAAAAAACATCATTACCACCCAATCCATGTCCAGTGGAACGGACCCGTTCTTCAACTCCAACACCTTTTCCGGCATGGGCCTGTTGATAAGCAACTCCTCGCTGACCGACGTGACGACGTTGGCGATGGACGCAGCGCACGTGAGTCGTATGTCCCCGGGGGGCAGGTGATGAGATGTCAGGGGGATGCTGATGGAGGATGAGGAGGACTCCAGTTGATCAGGATGCTGGATCACCTCTTGGGTGTCACGGATGGAAGCGGAATCCATCTGGGGAATGGAAAGAGTTAGGGTAATTCAAACATTGTTAAAGCACAGGTTGGTTACATTGTCAATGCACAGTCAATAGTAAATCTATACTACATTTAGATAAATGTCGATTGTGGAGTAATCAGAAGTTATGAAATATTTTATTTGTTGTAATTATTTGAATCATTTAATATTAATAATTATATATATATATATATATATATATATACAGGGTGATTATAATTAAAGTACCACTCTCAAAATGCTGTCAAAAAAAGAACCAAACGTCGATCACAATGAGTTGAAATTTGAACTGAAGATACGGTGGGGAAACGGTACCGCATGAAAAAAAGTTACAAAGTGTATTCATATATAGCACTGTAAGCGGCAAAAGAAAGAATTCGGCTGCCAGTGATATTTTGAATCAAAATTACAACGTATTTGACATGAATTGCACATTAAACCAACTGCAATGTTCAATGTGCTTGATTGTTCCGGTGTTTTGAAGGAAAAAATGACTTGCAAGTCATTCAACCGTTGTGACACTGTTAGTGGAAAGCCCATCCACCACGGCAAGTTCTTACCAAACTGGATGGGAAAAACAGTGGAACTTTTTTTTTGATGCCACACTGTTCCCCTTTTTCGAGTTTCGTCACTTCAAATTTGAATTTATAGTGACGAATGTTTCTTTTTTTTAGAGCATTTTGAAAGTGGACTTTAATTATAATCACCCTGTATATATATATATATATATTCATATTTACTCATTTCATTAATTGCATAGTTAAAAAGAAATACGACATAAATTATGGTATAATATAAATGTATTTACAACAAATTGAACATGTATTCAAAGAATAATTTGTTTTATATATTGGTTTTCATAAATGTGTAATAATATTTCTTTTGATTTTCAGAATCTACCTAAGAAAAACGGACAATTAATAAATAATTATTAACAAAAGGCTGCACGATAATTATCGAAACAGTCTTATAAATTAAATATAAAGAAATCATTATACTAACAAATCATAATATTCAAAATTAAAGTAAAGAATTACATCTGTAATTGATATAAAGATAATAGTCCGGATATTGCAATTAAAGTCAGAAAAATTTAAGTAAGCTTTAACGAACTCAATTACATCATAATTATAATTTAGAAAATTATCAATAACAATAAATTTATACATTTCTTTTTTAATTACAAAATTTAAAATGAAAATACGAATTATTAATTTTCCTTAGATGTTTTTTATTGTTATCATATCCATGTCAATGTAATATCGATTGAATAAAAATCATTGACAGTTTTTTTTCATACAAAATATTAAAAAAATATAAAAGATTTCTCTTAAATAGAATTTATTTTAACAATCAAATTGTCAATTCCTTTTAAATTAAAGGAATGCTTTAATCAAAAATCTATATTTTTTTCCAACTTAATTTGAGAAATAATAATCATGTGACACGAACAATTAACTCAATTTAGTAAATCAGAAAGCCAACATTTATATGCAGATGTGTTAAATAAAAAAAAAAATATTATTATTTTTTTTTTAATGTTTTGACAGAATGAAAAGAAGAGAAAAAAATATAACTTATTATTTTTTTTAAACTTACTTAATTACTTTGAAAATAGTTGAAAATCAATGACAAATTTTTATTTTTGTTTTTAAGAATGACTCCAAGCTAAGCTAGGAAAAAAAAAGCAATCCAGTTTTTGCTCTCAGGAAAAAAATCATTTGATAACAAAATGTTAAGAAGAAAATGTGTCTCTATTTGATGAAAAAAAGAAGATTTTTTTAAATATTTCATTAATGCATCAAGTTAGTGGGCCTCTTGATAACCCATAAAAAAATCAAATATTTCATTGGATGCTTACAATATTATGTGAAAATAATTTCCAATGTTTTCCAAATTTTTTTATTAATTTTGCCTATTAGATGAAATGTAAAAAAAAAAAAAAATTTCGCTTAATCTTCTTAAATATTTTTTGTCTAAGACAATTCTAGATGTATTATTATTTGCAGGCATTTTGAATCTTATAAATGAAATAATATTTTAGTAAAACTTACCTAAATAACTCAGTTATTTTCCTTCAATTATTGTCAAATATTCAATATTTATTCATATTTACTGGTTACATTAATTGCATAGTTAAAAAAATACCACAAAATAAATTATAGTATAATATAAATTTGTTTTTCAACGTATTGGGCATGTATTCAAAGAATAATTCATTTTATTTATTCATTTTCATAAATAAAAAGCATAATAAAATTTTTTTGACATTAATATCGTACCTAAGGAAAACGGACAATTAATATATAATTATTAACAAAATACGGTACGATAATTATCGAAACTGTTTTATAAATTAAATATAAAGAAATCATTATACTAAAAATCATAATATTAAAAATTAAAGTAAAGAATCACATCTCTAATTGATATAAAGATAATAGTCCTGATTTTTTTATTGATATTAAAGTGTGACAAAAATTTAATTACGCTTTAAGAACTCAATTACAGTATAATTGCAATTTAGAAAATTATCAATAACAATAAATTATATATTTATTTTTTAATTACAAAATTTCAAATGGAAATTAAAATTATTAATTTTCATCGGTTGTTTTTTTATTGCTATTAAATTACATGTCAATGTAATATCGAATAAATAAAAATCATGAAAAGTTTAATCTTTCATACAAAACATTAAAAAAAAATAATAAAAGAGATTTCTCTTAAATAGAATTTATCTTAACAATGAAATTGTCAATTCCTTTTAAATTAAAGGAATGCTTTTTAATCAAAAATCTGTAATTTTTTTCCAACTTAATTTTAGAAATGATAATCATGTGACACAGGACAATTAACTCAATTTAGTAAATCAGAAAGCCAACATTTATATGCAGATGTATTAAATAAAAAAATTATCATTATTTTTTTTTTTTAAATGTTTTGACAGAACACAAAAGAAGAAAGAAAATATAACTTGATTTTTTTTTAAAACTTACTTAATTACTTTGAAAATAGTTGGAAATCAATGACAATTTTTTTTTGTTTTTATCTGTTTTTAAGGATGACTCCAAGCTAAGCTATGGAAAAAAAAAAATCCAGTTTTTGCTCTTGGAAAAAAAAAAAAATCATTTGATAACAAAATGCAAAAAAAAAAAAAAAAAAAAAAAAAAAAATATGTGTCTTAATTTAATGAAAAAAAAAAAAGAGATTTTTTTAAATATTTCATTAATGCATCAAGTTAATGGGTCTCTTGATAACTGATAAAAAAAGTCAAATATTTCATTGGATGCTTACAGTATTATGTGAAAATAATTTCCAATGTTTTCCAACGTTTTTATTATTCTTTTTGCCTATTAGATTAAATCTAAAAAAATATTTTTTTTCGGTTAATCTTGTTAAATATCTTTGTGTAAGACAATTCTAGATATATTATTAATTTGTAGGGATTTTAAGCTAATAAATGAAATAATATTTTAGTAAACCTTATCTAAATGCCTTATTTTTTTTGTTGTTAAATACGTTTATTATTTGGTAATATATTCACATAATTCTAACTTAATTCAACTTATAAATCTATTAATGTTTTAATATGTATTAACTAACTAAGTCCATGATACTACAGTCCATGTTGGACCATTAACTTTTGCCATATTCCGAAATAGGGGGTGTTTCTGTTTTACGGGACAGGGTTGTCAGCCCTAAGTCCAATGATCTGCGGTCATATTGTACCAGAACCTACTGTTTAAAGTGGATTCAGAATCTCCAGAAACATCCATGGTAACTACAGGATGATTAGCCTGTGGTAACGAGCCCTAGAGCACTAGTGATTGGGCTACAGTCCATTTTGGACCATGGCCATCAGTCAGATTGCCAGGCAGTAGATGTTTCTCTTTTATAGTACATGGTAGGAGTGTCTGACCTATGTCCAATGCTCTACAGTCCCATTAGATTCGAACCTACTGTTTAAAGGGGATTAAGAACCATTACAAACATTCCTGGTACGAACAGGACTCGAACCCGAAGCCTGGGGCAACGATCCCCAGAGCGCCAGTCACTGGGCCACTATAATGTGTATTTGAAGCGGGTAATGAAATCGGCAAATTATAATTTACTACTGTTTCCCTAATTTTATGTAATTTTTAAACATTCAGTAGAAATCCTTTTTCGTTAATTCTACTTAAATATGTGATAATCCTAAACAGTTTTAGAATATAGAATAATAATTTAAAATATTTTAGAAATGTGTAAAGTATTGAAGTAGTTTGATAAATTAGTTAAAAGAAAGAAAAGTATACGTCTACAGTATCTACAACGTAAATAAGACTACTAATTTAAAAAAAAAATGGTTTATTTTCTCAATTATGTGTAGTATTAAACAAGTAATTGCAAATACTAATTTGATCAAAATGTTTATAAACAAGTTTTATAATTATGCTTATGGATTTCTCTGAATTTTTGCCATGTTAGAAATACTGAATAAAAATTATGAAGCATAATATAAGCAGATCTAGAAAGTGTAGAAAGCTCTAAGTAATTAAATAACTTTATTATACTTTTATTTAGCGTTAATAATACATATCAGCCTAAAATAAATCAAATAAACTCCAATTATATTGATAACTATCTTTCTTGTAGACTGTTGTCCTTTATGTCCTCAGAGGCAGTTTTGCCCTTTTACGTTTTCACTATTGTGGGCAGTAGAAGTATGATGCTTAGCATGTTTATCGAGCACTACTGTGGGCAGAAGTATGGTGCTAAGATTGTTTAGCGTGTACTACTGTGGGTAGTAGAAGTA
This sequence comes from Caerostris extrusa, assembly GCA_021605095.1. Taxonomy (NCBI): domain Eukaryota; kingdom Metazoa; phylum Arthropoda; class Arachnida; order Araneae; family Araneidae; genus Caerostris; species Caerostris extrusa. The sequence continues at coordinate 38,686 of BPLR01021690.1, read as the reverse complement.
TGGTGCTTAACATGTTTAGCGTAAACTACTGTGATAGGGTGGGCAGTAGAAGTATGACGCATAGCTTGTTTAGCGTGTATTACTGTGGACAGTAGATGTATGGTGCTTAGCGTGTTTAGCGTAAACTACTGTGGGCAGTAGAAGTATGGTGCATAGATTGTTTAGTGTGTACTACTGTGGGTAGTAGAAGTATGGTTAACATGTTTAGCCTAAACTACTGTGATAGGGTGGGCAATAGAAGTATGGCGCATAGCTTGTTTAGCGTGTACTACTGTGGGCAGTAGATGTATGGTGCTTAGAGTTCCTTTCAAAAATTCTGAATGTTGGTTCGAATCAAGATAAGCAAACTCTAGTTGAAAGCTCACATGTCTATACGATAGATAAGCATGATAAACTTTAGGCCTAAAGTCAAAAGGAGAGGACGGTAAGGACCCTTAAATGACATACTTGTGTACAAAATTGGTAGCACAAGTAGATATAGTATAGAAAGATTTTCGACAGACACCCTAGATAAGGTAAATCTTCTATATGTTTCTTATCTGCAATCAAGTTTCTGTTCTATATCTGTTTTCTAGAGATGAATGATATTCAAAATCCTTATCATTAAAAAAACATGAGATATGAATACAACATTTTACTCAGAAACCCTGGGGGTTTCATTTTAAAATAGCGATGGAACAATATGGGAGCAATGTAGCACCGTCCTGCATAACTGAAAATCTGTCACATGTTTGCAGTCGATGAACCGAATGACTTATGATCAAATTGCCCTGCATTTGAGAACAGTGACAAAACACTGCTTTATAAAAGTCAGTTTTATTAAAATATTACTTAAAAGTCCTATTGAATATATAATACTTTTTATTTAGTTACCATAAATTGAAAGTATTATACCTTGAATAAAAACAAAATTTTAAATTTTTATTATCAAAAATTTAAAATATAAAATAAATGTTGGAAAATAAATATAAATAAATGTTATATAATATAAATAAATGTTAAATGTTTTTTGCAATATTTTTTGTTCGCGTACATTATCAAACTTTATTATTAAAACGGATATATCCAATGGTTGTTAAAGGGATGAATTAAAAAAAAAAAAATCATTATAAAGTAAATACAAGCAATGGAATAAAACAAATGGAATAACAATGCATTAATATTTATTCTAAATGTATTAAAAATGAATATTGATTGACGTGTTTTTCAAAAACACAACTTTAATACATTTTTGTTCACATACTTGATCAAAATTTCATATTAAAACGTATATATCCAATAGTTGTTAAAGGAATAATTTCAAAAAAATCATTATAAAATAAACAAGCAATAGAATAACAAATAATACAATAATTATAATGAAACTATGGATCTACACCTATATTTGGTTTACAGAATTTAAAAGGTTTAATTATATTTACACTTATGGCTTTAAAAATTAATAACAGATAGAAAATAAATCAAGTATTTCTCGAAATGAATTTTACTGATTTAATTAAATATTTGTATTCGAGTAGGATTCATATTTTGCGTGGTAGAATAATTTCAGATATACAACAGATCAAATTTGTTTAAAATTTTGCACCACACATATGTATTTGTTTAACTATTTGATGCTATCCAAAAGTAAACCACAACAATTTTAAATCATTGAAATACAAACATGCTCATTCTTGGAATTTCACACTATGTCCCATCTGAATTGAGTTAAATTGAAATACGTTGTGCAAATCTAGGATGATAGCTTACTTTAGGTTATTTTAAAATGGCATGCTAAAATCTATTCATAAAATCTATAATGCAACAGTAAAAGTATGGAATCAATTGCTATTTAAGTATATTATTTTCATATAATATTAATTATAAATGAATAATATTATTTAAAAATGCAAAAGGACATTTCTCTTAGGTCTATTATAGAAATATTTAAGTCTTATTAAATCTCTCCTGTTATTAAATATTTAAATCTTTGCGTCTTATTCACAAACACTCTCTGGTATAAGAACCTTGTTCCCTATTAAATATTGAGTATTTTCTAGTAAATATCACATAATTTTCTTTAAAATATATATATATATAATATTATGATATGTATTTCATATATGATATTTAAAATAGAAACAATAAAACTTTTGAGATGAACTAAAAATTGATTTGATTTTTTTCAGGCCTTTTTATTTCGACTTTTATCAATAAATCTGAAAGAAATGAAATTACCAAATTAAATAGCTTAATAATTCAAAATAATTATTAGTTCGCTAATTATTTCGAAAATTTTTAATAGATATATTTTGCTTCGTTGTGTTTTAATGATATATTGGGAAATAAATATCCAGTATTTCTTGTGCTGTGCAATTAGTTTATATATATTTTAACAAGACAAAAGTAATTAATTAGACAAAGATTTAACTTTTATTTAACACATTTGAAATAAGAATATTTTTTTCCCAAATCCAAGATGCGACTTCCTCAAAAATACAGATGTGAAACAAACACGTTTGTTTAATGAGAACGTTCGCTCATAAAACCAAAAATTCAAAGATGAATGTTACAATGAAAAATTGGTATTTCAATTAGTAAGCATTTAGTTGTTACAAAGGCCGTCAAAAACCTTATATGAATTTTAACTAAGTTTCAGAATTCGCTTTCATATAGTATGAAAATAAAGAATATCTTAAAATGAATTTGAATCTACGAATAGAAAAATATATGAATTTGTATTGCCCATAATTTTCTGTCACATGTAAATGGACATAACCATATTTCTACCAGTAAATCGCAAAAGTCGTCCAAAACTGTAAGGCACTCAATGTCGTACTTAAAGTTTAAAACTTCAATCTTTCTAAGATTCAAATAAATACTTTAATTAACACTTAAATCCCCTAAAAATAGTTTGTTTAATGATCCTATTCGAAACTGGAAATATTATCAGTTATAATAAATTTTGCTTTAAACATTAATTATATGCATATTGATCAAAATGTAGTGTATATTACAATGCAGATACATTCATATGTACTTCATATTTTTCCAGATTTTGATATTCATTCTCATGAGTTATGTTAACTTCTGCAGACAATTTTGAAGGTTGTTGTCCAATCGTTATCGAAATAAAAGTATGTTAAAATGAACTGCCTCTTTTATTCTAACATTGCTCAGACATTTTAATGGAAACTCTTACATCTAATACCACTATTATTACTACTACTACTACACCACACCACATCAATGTGCCTAAAACTGAATTGCCCCTTTTCAGATCGGGAAGGATGTGGGTGAGTAGCTTGATTGGGCTCTGTGACCGCTCTATGGTCATAGGAGACCAGGACCTTCGGCTTAAAGTGAATTCTGAACCACTACAAACATCCATGTACCACCGGGATTCGAACCCGTAACCTGGAGTACCGAGCGCCAGAGCGCTTTCTGCTCGGCCATCAGGCCTCTCCTCTATTATTACAAATATTAACATATATTTTTCAATTCTTTTATTTGGTTAAATTCATTAAGTATGAGTCTATCTGTGTCTAATCTTCAGTGTACTGCAGTGTTTGACGGATATTCTATGAGTAGAATATTGTAGGTAGAACCTTTGATCGTTTGGTTTGTCGCTCTACAGTCATTTTGTGCACACTTTAGGCTAATCAGACCAGGGCATGCAGTTTAACGTGGATTCCGAACAACTAACAAACATCCATGCCATCGTAAGGATTCGAACGTGAAGCCTGCGGTACCAAAAGCCAAAGTGCTAGCCAATTGGCAGCATCCATGGATGGAGAGAAAGGGACAGCTTCTGTTGTGATGGAACACCCGTAGATAGATGTCTGACTTCCGTGTCGCTGAAGTGTCTGTTTTCCGGAAGAACTTTTAATGGGAACTGCCCCGCATTTGAGTATAATTTGGGAGAAACCCAGGAAAACTCCCACCATGTAGTCTGACTAATGAGGCAAGAGGATGAACATCACAAACGCCATTGAGTCTCCCCGTTTTTTGAAACAGTGTCTCAACAAAGACGCCAGCGGAATGAACCTCAGGTTCACCAACGGCACGTTGCCACTGAGGCACGAGTCGGTGTTATATATGAGTAAAAATTATTAATACCCCTAAAATTATTAAAATTATTATTATTCAGCTAAGCCAAAAACAACATATCCTATATTTCAGTTGATATTAAAATAATGTATAAAATTTTTAGTCATATGCCTTATTTAATCAGGAATAGTTTCTTCTATGCACTAAAAAAGATGCATAATAATATAATAACATATTTTATAATTACATCCAAAATTGTAATTAAAAATAAGGATTTTATTTAATTTACTTGATAAAAATTATAGTTTGCTTGAACAAAAGCATATTTTTTTAATTTATGTAACTTTTTTTTAACTATATCAACATGGTAATTGGCTTTATTTTATTTTTAATCTTATTTAAAGTTAATATAAATATTAAAATATTATACTTCTTATCTTTAAACTATTGAAACTATCAGACATAATAATTGTATTAAAAATTAAGCCTCAAAATAACTTAATTTAAATTTACTTGTTGCAAACTAAACATTTTTAATAATATGCAATATTTCATTTTCTATTACACTCTTAGGAATAGTTTGCATTTTGCAATATTTAAATTTTAAAGTAACGTTTTGCATTTGAATAACTTGGGAATGCAGTTTTGATGCAGAGAAAAAGTTGCAGACATAAAAATATAATATTTCTCATTTTTAACTGGTCTCTTAAGATTAGGTCTATCTAGATATTTTATGCTTTTGAACTGCATAAATAATATTAACCTACTAGAATAAAAGTAGAATAAAATTGAAAATTAAAAGTATTTTTAAATATCTTTCTTATATGTCGTAGAGCATATTTATTTCATATTGAATCACAAATTTTTTTTTATTAATTAACACAATTTGATAAATAATAATTATATGAAATTTGCATTTTATTCATTTATTTATTTATATTTATATAGTAAGGATTAAAGTAAAAATAGTAACAACTATATATTCATAACATCACAAAATTAAAGTCTTCTTTTTAAATTGATCAATTATGAACAAATCTTTTTATTAAACAAATATTTTAATCCTATTCAGAGCAAATGTAAAACAGAGAGATTTTCATTATATATTATATTTAAATAACAATGGTTTATTTTAGCATAATACAAAGTATAAATGTCAATATTTAAAATTGAAGTAATTTAACAATTGTTGAAAACTACATAATTTAATTCATACATTACAGTATATTTAATTGAAGTTTCGTACCGAAGTTTTAAGGGTATATTTTTATAATCAATATATTTAGCAATGTTCTTTGCATTATCAGAAATCATCAATGAATCATCAATATAAAGGAATAGAGAAGTTAAGTGTGATTAGTAGTTACTAATTCTTCTCAAATACTCTCCGGACATTGGTACCACAGTCTTCAGACTTGAATCCTGGCGATGGCATGGGTGTATGTTTGTGGTTCGGAATCCCCGTTAAACTGTAGGTATCGGACTAATTAACCCAAATTGTGCACAAAATGACCGTAGAGCGATAAACCAAACAAAATCTCTACTACTAGACCATATTTTCAGCGGAACTGTCTTCACTAAATAAACCTGACTTAGATAGAAAACTTAGATTTTTCTGTCAACTGTGCTGATGAAAATATTGATTCATCTTAATTACCTTGTATTTTCATGTTATTCAGGGCAAATCAGAAACTTCAACCAGATATATTCTGAATTTCGAGCCCTTTTGTCCTAATCTATAAAAATAAATTTTTTTTTTTTTTTAAATGCAGTCTAAATTTTATCCTTCCCATCCTCACGTTAATTAGAACGCAATTTGAGCTGTTGGGCTGATGAACGAGTGACTAAATCGCAGGCGCTCGGGGCCACAGATTTCGGGTTCGAGTCCCGGCTGTGCACATATGTTTGTAGTAATCCGCTTTAAAACCATAGGTCCCGGTCTATCAAGACTGTTGGGCATAGGGCTGACAACCCTACCCCTTAAAAATAAAAACATCTCTCGTCTTGTAATCTGCCAGTAAGCAGACGGCCTTGGTTAACAATGGTGCTGTTACGCCACTTATGATGTGTTGATGATTTCAGCTGTAACAAATTTATCAGTTCCTCTTTATGTTCAATGACTAACAGATTGGCCGAGGAGCGCTCGGTACCACAGATTTTGGGTTCGAGCTCCGGCAGTGCCGTGGATGCTTGTAGTTGTTCGGAATCCATTTTAAGCCATAGGTCCCGGTTTCATATGACCGTAGAGCATCACAGAGCCCAATCATACTTGTAAACCAGACAGCTCAAATTGAAAAGGGGCAACTCAGCTCTAGGCGCAGTGATATGGTTTGATGTAGTATTAGTATTGATTAACAGGGATACAAATCCTATGAATGCTATAAACAAGAATCAATAAATTCTGTAAATTAAGGTATGATCGCAAGTATTTATTTTGATGATAAGAGTTCTACATATGTGCATTAATTAGGCTATCAAGAGCCTGCTTGCACTAACAGCAACATTTGCTGTACTAACTTAAACAATCTATTACGATACAGGAGGTTAAGAGACGTCAAATCTTGATTACCCTTTGTGAAGATGTTTGAATTAAGACTGATTTAGCTCGAGTGCCTGAATACCGTTATTCCAGTATAGTGTATAAAATTTCAGCCAGTCTAATTGAAATGTTGTCAATAATTGTGCTTTAAGTATCTGTAAGATAGACCAATATTTTATAACTGGGATCTTAAATGACAAAATGGGTAAATAAAACACAATTAGAAGCCATTTAGTTATAAAATTTAAATCATCCTCCGCTTTAAAAGCAATTTACATCTCTGGAAATAAGGCTATTTTTAAAACGAAACGCTGAAATCATCAATGCACGTATGCACTTAATTACCAAATTATTATTTACACTTAAATATTATTATATTATGAAAATAAAAAAATAAAAAGTCTGAAGTTGTGGAAAATCACCTATGTGTAGAAAAAAAAAATTCCCGTTTACTTTATAATTAAATGTGCAACATATGTGCTTTTTTCTAAATAGTAATTTAAATCTTCGGTGATATTTGTAATAATAATCCAAAAATTTAATTTCAATTTTTAATATTCATTTAAGTTTAATTATTATTTCTGTATAACTTTGAAAATAATAGTTGTGCAAGATTCTTTTATAACTAAATAACTTTTTAAACTTTTAAAATTAATGCAAAAATAATTTTTCCTGATTGAAAGACATGTAAAAAATCAAAGCTTTAACCCCAGTTAGCATTAATATTTCTCAAGTATTTTTTACTTAATTCTTTTGGTAAAATCTGGAAATTAGTAAGAAGTTGATGTTTAAATGGCCATTTCTTACACAAAGTAATTTGTAAAACTCCAGGAGCAGCAATTGTGATGTTTTCAACAAGATTTAAATTGAATATTTATGTTTCATCATTCAGTATGTATTCATTACATCTTTTATAAATATTGATTACTACATTCATATATTTATAAATACGATAAATTTAAATTGATAACACGTGTTTTAATCTCCAAGAATGTATATGAATTAGTATTATCATATCTCATATATGAAGTTTGCTGCCTCATGGCCAACTGGCTGGCGCTCAGATCTTTGGTACCAAAGGCTTCAGCTTCCAAACCTGGCCGTGGCATGGTTGTTTGTTAGTGGTTCAGAATCCATGTTAAACTGCAGGTCCTGGTCTACTTAGTCTAACATGTGCAAACAATGATGGTAGATCGACAAACCAAACAATATATGAGATGCCAGCCATGGCAGTTAAATGAGGTTTGCATCTTTATCAGGTATCCAATAACCATTGTTTCTTTTCCAGAGGCCTGATTCAACCTACGGCAATTTCACTTTAGAAATCATTTGACATGTTAGAAGTAATTTGATTTAATAATTCAGATGTATTCTATGGTATTGTCAAAATACTTGCAGACTATTAACTGAAATTGAAATCCTTCTGAAACGCCATATCTTCCAAAATTTATATAGAGAGCTGCACATTGAGGTTAAATGAGGTCTGATTATTTACCAATTGCACATCAATAAATCAAATTCCGTCAATAAATAAAGCTCCTGCATTTTTTATTTAATTCATGAATCTCATACTAAAGCAGGGATGGGCAAACATTTTCGGTCGCGGGCCAAAAATCGAAAAAAAAAAATTGTTTGACGGGCCAAGATAAATTTTCTAAAATTTTAAAACAATATACAATTATTACAATTTAAATATGTTAATGAGATGAATGAAATTGCGATTTAATTTTTAAAAGTTCCTTATATTAAGATTCGAAGTGTGATATACTGATTCTAAGGAACTAGGCTAAATGCTCATCTGTCAGTTTACTTCTGAAATAATTCTTTCTAAGATTCATAGTTGAAAACCCTTGTTCACATATATAAAATGAAGCAAACATAGCACTGATTTTCTGGGCGTGAGATATTAAATTTGGGAAACTTATTTTCGATAATTATTTCTAAAACTCTAACTTGTTGGCACCAATCTACAGCTATAACTAACAAAGAACTTCCGCTTTTAACACTTTACCGATTGAAAGCTGTCTGTTCTTGCTATTTCCGTCGATTTTTGTTTTGTAGAACAAAAATAGAGAAAGCAGAAAGATCATCAGCCCTTTGAAAAAAAAAGGAAGGAAAAAAATATTTAATCAAAGTAGAAAAGAAGATGGATAAATAATATATAAATATATAGTTGTTTTAATTTGCTCGGTACCGGCAAATTAAAGTTTTATACGAGGGCCGGATTTGGCACGCGGGCCGTAGTTTGCCCATCCCTGTACTAAAAGCATTATAGTATGCATCTCTTGTCTTGAAGACCTTGACTCAAAGGGCAAGGATATCGTTTTGCAGTGGATCCCAGGCTGCTGTGGGTTCCTGGGTAATGTCTCTTGCCAAAAAAGGGAACAACCATCACCCAAACCTTTTGTAAAGACATCTCTTTACACTTGATGAAATTGATGATCCGAGACTTTTTTCTGGAACACTATATCAGATCATTTCCGAGAAGGCAACTCATCTAAAACATCGTTAAACTGATGGTCCCGGTCTATTTAGCCCAAATTGTGCAGAAGAGGACAGTAGAGTGACAAACTAAACCAAACCATCTAAATCTTGGTTTAACTATACATAAACATTCCTGATCAGCCCAGGTTTAAAGCAGTTCCCCTTTTCAGACTACTGACAGGCCTCGGTTGTTTGGCCAATCACCTTTTTCGAATGAGCCCAAAATGCATGCTCTGCAATCTGCGAAATGACATGGATTCATCCACCTTCCTATCTGTCCTGCACTTGTTTCCTTTATTGTGAAATATCGTGAGGGCAGGGCCCTTGGCTAAACATGTCACTATGTGATTTCCTTCGTTTCTCGTTTGTTGTTTTTCATATTCTTTGTGTTCTTTTTATTTTATTGCTTATTATATCTAGCCTACCATTGAAAATAAAAAAAAAAGTATTATAGTGTTTATGCTTAATAAAATATGCATGATTATCATAAATTAAATTAATTTTAATTTAACAAATGATATTCAATTTTTAAAAGCAAAAAATAACTGTTCAGATGTACAAGTAAAACTTAATAAATTCTAAATAGTTTTTTTTTTTCAAATAACTTTCCACAGTATAATCAGTTACATTTTACTAGCAAAAAGAATAAAGTATAAAAATAAAGTTTTGAGAAGATTTCAAATAAATTTTGTATTTCATTGTAATGAAAAAAAGTATCACGTAATTGAATTTAAGTGCTTCGAAAATTGCTCATATTTTTGCTACCAATTTTCAACATTTTACAGTTTATTAATAAAAGTGACTTTATTAAGGGCTCTCCAATACAAAGATAAATAAGAAATTTAATTGTGTCCTGGAAAATAAATAAATAACGCGAAAGTCATATTTAATAAAAATAAGAATATTGAATTTATTACATTTTCTTCGAAAGTAAAACGATATTTCTAAAATTTATTCAGGCATTAAACGTTTTCTCTTTCTTTTTATGCATTCTTTTTCTTTTTATTTTAAAATTTAGAAGTAGGAAACAGCATTAGTTTATTGAACTCTGGAAAATCGATTTTTTTTTTTTTACACCAAATCAGTCTGGGTGCGCCCATTTTTAATTATGTGCAAAATTCTTATTTGCGGCTAACTCAGAAAGAAAATGTTCCGATTTCACTTTTTAATTTAAATGTTTTTTTAGAATCAAAGCAAGTTAATAATCATAAAAATATTTTAGCATTCGAAAAGTTCTGATAAAATCATTTGGAAAGATTATCAATATTATTTGTGTGCTTTTTACGCATGAAAATGGTCTATATTTTGATACTTACTAATTTTTTTCATTATAATATCTTACCAATACGATAATGTTTAGTGAAATATTTACTACAATTTTTGGTAAAAAATTTAAAAAATTCTCAAAAAAATTCAGATGACACTTTCTGTATTTTTTTGTAGGATCCGTAAAACAGAAATACAATATTAAAAATTTTTCAACAAGATATTTTCCTTTTAGAAACGTACTGCTGCATTTTTTCTTACGGGAAGAGTTTTTGGAATTTCATTTCCAAGAGAAAAGAATGTGTATTTTTTTGACAAGTACTAATAACAATCCATCACTCAAATTTAACAGCATGCAATCAATATTGTGGGTAGTTATATTACATGCGATTAGTATTTTGTACTAATGAGAACAACCTGTCACTCAAATTTGATATCAGATATTCGGTGCCATGTATAATGAGACTCAGAAAATTATTGAATGTCTGTGCGACCTTCATAGGTCTCGAAACAACTATAGATTGAATATAAACTACACCATGAGGTGTTCCATCTTGATTGGTGATCGACCATTAACTGAGAAATGTCTATTCCAATGAGAAGTGAAAGAAGCTGGCCCCTCTCGTGACGGATTATCTTAAATGGAGGTTTTGACGAAGAACAGAGAGAGTTCTGAGACGAGTCGACCAGAAGTGTTTTTTTTTTTTTCTTTGATGTGACTGAATAGGCCGGAGTTTCCGCCTTTTTTTCAAAGTGAACCTCTTGTGGTCTCGTTTATCACACCATGTGATAATTAAGGTCTGCCGCAGACCAGGAAACTAGACTCTACACAGACTCGAGAAATCTTAAAAATCTCCGACCTTGCAGTGAAGAACTGTACTTGTGTTTTAATCGTACACTTGTGATGAAATTGTATTTCTTTGTTTATTAATACTAGAGTTTATTATATATATATATATATATATATATATATATATATATATATATAGAGGTTCATTCCATGACTTTAGCCAGAGTGAACACCGCTTGGAGGTCGCCACCAATTCATGCATGGCACGCCACTAAATATCCTGGTATATCCTTGCAGTGCTGCTGTCCTATATCTGCTCAAATGGCTTTAGCTAGACTAAGGACTGGCCATACTGAGAGTTTAAACCTTCAGTGGAGAAGAGAAGACATATACCATTTGTCCTTATTCGGACATCGCGTCTCCCTCTCATCTCATTGATTGTATTTGTGCCTCTGTGAGGCAACTGTTGAATGCGGGAGGACCGTTTACGAACTATTGATGCAGCATGATCTACTGGACTTGTTTTAGGATTCTAAATCAAGGGAATAAGCAACAACAACATATATATATATATATATATATATATATATATATATATATATATATGTGTGTGTGTGTGTGTGTGTGTGTATCGTGCTTGTAAATAAAAATTAAAGTATTCCAATGAGCTTGAAAGTGGCCATCTTCTTGAAGCTGTTGTATGTCTAATATAGGTCGAGAAGTTGCAGTACATATAGGATTTATTGACATTTTTAGAATCTACTGTTTTAACAAATTTTAAAGAACTATCAGATTGCCCTCAAGAATAGAAAATTTTAGAGAGTTTAGATTCTTTCAGAACTGATATTATTTAAAAAAGTGATCAAATTAATTACTTTAATGCATTCACTTGGTGGATGTACATTAAAATTTTGCTTGATAAAGCCTTTTTTTAATGAATAAAAGGTTGAATAGCTGAGGCCAAACTGATCCAACAAGCATAATATTGCAAAAATAATAATAAACAAGAATGTAAGAACTGAAGGTTCAAGACTACTATAACATGACGAATTTACTTTACTTTGTGCATGTTTTTTGTTACATGATTACTTTTTTTTAATTGTATAATTTAAATACTATGTAACGTTTATTTGAAAAAAAAATGATTCGAAAAAATGCAATAAAAGGAGAATACGGAATAGAGAAACAAAATAATCTGTATAAACACAAAAATTTATATGAACATTTTAGTTTGTAAGAACATACATAAACAATATTATGGACATTTATAACTGTCAAATATTTCGGAGGTTTTTTTTCTTCAAATAAACGTAGAAAGCTAAAAGTTAAGTACTTCGTGTTAAAAAAAAGAATCTACATTATGAAAATTATGCTCTAGAAACTATCTCAGGTTTTTTTTAACTTATGTTTTTAGGAAGATGAATTTTTTTTCACGTGTGAGCTCAGCTGCAAATCTGAATTTGTTTATTAATTATGTTTTTTTTTACAACATAAATGTTTTTTTAAGTCAAAAGAAAAAAAAAAATTATCCTTTTTTTTACCTAGCGCTTAATTTATTATCTTAAATAGCAGTCAAAGAATAGTACGATTTCTTAGCTTAAGATGCTTTTTAAAAACGTGATCTTTAGTAGATAAATATTCTTACTAAGGATATAATTTTTGCATTCTTCAATTTTTTTATATTATTGTATTATGCTATTGCATTTATAACTAAAAATAGAGGAATTCATTTTACTTCTGAAATTATAATTATTTTATTTGAAAAAAAAAAAAAGAATTTTTTAAATCATGTTCCTTATCTATGGGTTAACGTTTAAAAACATTTTTAAATTATGTTGCTTATTCATTTTTAAAATTTGTGTAATTTAAAATAATGGCTATTTAATTTTTGCCCAAATTGTGTAATATATTATTAATTATTTTCAAAAGCAATCTTTTGTGCTTTTTAACGAAATTAAAATATATATTTTATTCTTTTAGGAAAATTCATAAAAATATTATCTTCTCGTGTATACATGAATAAAAACAATTATAAACAAAAATTTTAAAAAATGAAATACATTTAATATAAATTATATTTATTTCAAAGATATTTTAATAGTTTTACAACCTGGGTACTTTAAAAATAAAAGGAATAAATTTGATGGTGAAATTGTTTTCAGTAAATAAAATTTTGTAAATATAATGTACAATTTTTTATTAATAAATAAGAATTAAATGTATACTAACATCAAAAGTTAACTATCTTATTATTACAAAACATACTGAAATAATCATATTATATTATTGCTTCCGTTATCTATTATTAATATTTTCTGTTTTTTATATGTTTTTTAGAAGAACATTAAATGATATAAGGCTACATTATGGCTTTATTTATAGTTATCAGATACTCTTGCCAAATATATGCATTGCCAAATATTTTCTGATATTGATGTTGGATTTACTATATTTTTTATGTCTCTCAATTGTATAACTAAGTTACATTTCCACTGGTGAGGTATGATGAAGTACTACCATAGCGATTGCAGTACATTGATTTGGAGTGCCTGATGAGAGGTTTTCAGATTATCTTTCATATAACACACAAATAACACAAGCTCAGTTTCTCTTATAATATATAGTATAATATAATATCTTATGTGTACACACAAATACGTCACTAGATGACGTCTGTAATAGTAAGCATCAGAAGTTGGATTGCCTGGTTCTGGAGTTTCCTGGGTTGTCTTTAATATTATATAAATAAATGTCAATAGCTCCTGCAAGTTTCTAAACAGATTACTAATTGTCCAATGGATGGTAATGATCCACTGAAATAGATCTAACAATCTAAATATATTACAATCACATCAGTTTATAGGATCATATGCTTTTCCTGGTGAGGTCATATGCTAATCATCTAAAGCCCAGATTTTTACAAAATCGAATCATCGCGTTTCAGTTACCACATATAGTCTTCAATTTAAAACCCATCTAATGATTAATAAGATATTGCCAATTTTAGGAATGGACTATGAGAACTTCTGGAGGACTTTCGAAGGTAATTGCCACACATTTGTAGGTCCAATTAGGAGAAAACCTGGATACTCCCACCACTCAGTGTGGCAATGAATACGAAATGCATACATTTTTTTTTTCTAATGCAGCTGGCAAAATAGAGCTCGCCGTAAGGGCTGCACCGATGTTACTCACTTTGCATTACCCAGGGGGCTCGTGCAACTTGATGGTAAGCCACGGACGAGGAGTAACAATGCCTCCGCAGCGCTCTACGATCCTATTAGGACCGGGACTACAGCTTAAAGTGGATACCGAATCACAGCAAACACCCATGGCAAAGCCGAGATTTGAACCCGATACCTGTGGTACCGAAAGCCAGAGCGCTAGCCATTCGGCCATCAGGCCCCTCGAAATGCATACATACGTTGTTGCAATCCCTATCAAAACCTAACGTTTCTAAAAATAGTAATCGAAAATAAGCAGCCAGTGTATTAGAATCTACACTCATGTCCATAAATTGAGGATAATGAAGTTCAGGCAAAGAAAGAGACGGAAGCAAAACAAATTTGACTTATTTGTAAAGTCTATTTATTAAACAAAAGGTAAAGAGCAAAAAAAGATGCTATATGTTTGACATAATTAATAAAAATTGCGATTTTTTACTCCCTGGAGCAAATTTCAAAAAAGAACTTATTTACAAAAAACAGTATAAAATGGTTAGTATGATGGTTAATATGGAGTATGTCTCCCGGACGATGCAAAACAGGCCTTACAACGCCCAGTCATGCCGAGTATCAAATTATCAATCTGATCTTGGGAAATATTACACCACTCATCAAGCAATGCCCTCCGAAGTTCCGGTTGACAGGTGGGAGGGGTTGACGGGCTGCAATTCGTCGGTCAAGCATATCCCACACATGCTCTATTGATTCAAGTCCGGTGAGTATGCTGGCCAATCCATACCGGTGATATCCTACAATTGAAGGCATTCATCTAAAATGTTTGCACGGTGAGGACGGGCGTTGTCATCCATAAACAGAAATTCAGCACCCATGGCGCCCCGAAACAAACGTAGAAATTCTGATATTAGCAAAATAATAGTTGACGTACAAACTGTTGTTGAACGTACAAACTGTTGTTGAACGTACAAACTGTTGTTCCAGAATGACATCCTGATAGATGTGGCCTGTCATCGTTACACTCTGAACATGCAGGTCAATTCTGGAACCAAAATAATTCCTCCCCAAACGAACCATCCTGCACCACCGTAACGGTGTCGTTCAATGGTGTTCTCTTGGTGGTAACGGGTACCTGGCACTCTCCATATGAATGTCCGGCGAGAATCAGACTGCAAACTAAACCCGGACTCGTCGGAAAACATTACACAAGACCACTGTTGCGGTGTCCACAATGCATTCTCTCTACTCCAGGTTAATCGCAGGCGACAGTGAGTTGCGGTAAGTGGAACACATCTTACAGGCCTACGAGCTTATTGACCAATGTGCCCTAAGCGTCTGTACACGGTCTGCCTTGAAACTGTCGTACCGGTAGTTGAAGAGAGCTGACGAGACAGGTCTGATGCTGTGCTCCATCTGTTTCTTTTGGCAGTAACTGCTAAATACCGGTCCTCATTCGGAGTTGTAACTCGGGGGCGACCTGTGCTGCAACATCTACTCACATTACCATCATCTTGGAATATTTGCCAAAGCCTGGAGATGACACTCTGCGCAATTCCATGTTCCTCGGATACTTCCAGCTGGGTACGTCCATATTCCAGTCGTCCTATAATTCTACTACGCAAAAAATCATCCAAATGCTTCCTTTGTGCCATAACTATGCGGTTATTGCAGTGAAGGGCTTTTAAAGAGCTTTTGAACAATTTTACTTCTTTGCCACCATTCCTTATATACCCCTCTCTTACGCTCTTGTCATTGTGACGTACTATCCGCGCCATCTGGTGGTTTCCTGTAATTTGCATATTCTTCATCAAGATGTGTGTGATAATTCTACATATGAAATTTTTATTTTAGAGTTTAGTTTCTGTGTGTTTCTGAATTATCCTTAATTTATGGACATGAGTGTATATCTCTTGCATACTAACTGTTCCTATTACCTTTGGGCCGGGTTAAGGGTTTTTATTTAAAATCGTTTAATGGCTTTAGAGGCATTGTTACTTTTCGTCAACTATTATTTTGCTAATATCAGAATTTCTACTATACGTAATTCTTTATCATTTAAACAGTTTTATTCAATTATTTGAAATTTGAAATAAAAGTATCTAAAACATGTACGAAAAAAAAATCTATCAAAATAATTTCAACAAATATCATCATAGGATCAAAAGCAGGTAACATAAATAAGCACTGATAACAGAATTTAAAGAATTTAGATCTGAAGAAAAAAGATAACAGAATCTAAGAACAGAAAAGAAGAGATAAAATGCTTTGACAACAGTGGATAACGCAAAATTCAAAGGAATTGAAAAAGGTTTGCTTTTGTGAGTGAAGTTTGAAAAAGTGAGGAATTTCAAACTGAAAATTGGCTAAATTGAAACTTGCGGCAGAATAAACTTTCATGAACAGTGATCAAACAAATAAAGATTTAAGTAACTTCTTTATTTCTTAACACAATCTAAGTTCTCCGAAAAAGTGATTTTTTTTTTTTTCAAATTCGGAAAGTAAGGAGAATCTCAGCTTATGTAATTATAGCTTCAAAGGACGGGAAAGTAAAAGATAAAATTGTTTTAAGTACTTCAAACTCTTGTACTCAGACATACTTCAACAATACACTGCAGCTCCGGGCAATGCCACACAAAAGGGGTTCTAACAGATTTTTAATTTAAATTAATTATTTATATTACAAATATACTTTTGTCTGAATTAAATTATTTAAAAAGTATTAATTGCCTCCCTTAGAATAATGTTCAATTCTGAATAAAATATTAGGAAGATTAATGAATTATTAGTATTATTTTACATTTCAAATTTCACCCATCTGAAAATTAGGGTTGTGTACAAATGTATACTTATGAAGACATACACGCATATGCAAGTTTGAATATGAAGGGTAAAGATTTCTACGTAAATAGCCAAGGTAAAGATGTATATTTAAATATTCATAAAGGCATAAATATATTAATCTATATCATTTTCAGTAATTAAAATTATGTGGTTAGTGGGCAAGATTCTGTTACGTTATTCAGTGAAGCACTCCATTACAAGTGTATATTTACAACGTAAATATGAATAATGAATTATATTTATACATTATGTACAACAGGAATGCACGTCTATACAAATGCATGAACATAAATAATCATATATTTATGAAATCAAACATATATATATATATATATATAGGTGAAAATGCAATTCCACTTGCGAGTCATTGTGTAAACATATATATATGACAGTGCCCCACATACTAAATGTGAAACCATGAAGATTTGGTGGTATAAATATACAAATTTTCAGATTAAGTAGCTGATAAAGTTCAGAGGATCTGAAATGCAAGTTAGTCGGTCGATTTTAGGCGCTGGGACAGAAAAAGAAAATGGCGTGTGAACCGGCCACTACGCCTACGGAATCCAAAATTTCAAGAAGTTCTACGTTACACAAGACACGCGTAGATTGAGAGACGCCTTTTCGGCAACACTGAAAGCAGTTTCGGCAATCAGACCATTTTACGAGGCTTCAGATTGTAATCTTACGAACGGCTGGTTGGGTTTACCGTCATACAGCTGCTGAAACGCACTGTGCAAAGAATTTAAACTAGATGGATCGATGAACAAAACGTGAATCGTCAGAAAGACAAAGTTTACCTAGACGACCAACAGAACACACGAATCGATGCTGTCAAAGTGAATATGTGGCGACTCCACAATCATGATTGTCGACATTATGCGAAATGGGCAGGGAGCATTGAGGATATTCCAATAAAAGGAGAACAGTTTCACGACTATTGGCTGAAAATGGTTTCCTCCATTCTTTCCAAAGCCCCTTTGAAGACCAACACATGGACGTGGAAGATTGGGGTGGTCAGTTGGGCCATTTGGCTAATGAATGACTGTTCAGCAACAAGTTTCGGTCATGTTTGAATGACGATTGTCTCCAGGTGAAAGTCTGGAGGTGTCGGGGAAATAAATGTAAATCCCACAATATTGGCTGAATGGCAGAGGGGAATAACGCTCTGGTGTTCAGTGCTGTTTCAGACAGTCTCGGTGGAGTCATGGATGTTTGTAGCGCATTAGAATCACATTTAAGTAGTAGGTCACGACGATCTCTTGATGAACGACTCTGTAACTGTAGAATGTCAAAATAGACATCTTCAAAAATGATCAAGACCAAACTGTGTCACGGCTCAACTCTATACATTCATCAGTAACAGTATGGTGTAATAGTAGTAGAATCCGATTACTATTGTTGAATTCTGACCGTTAGTAGAATAGTAGTCTGAGATGATTGGCTGCTTGTCCCCTGTTCTAAGCCTCAGAATCGGCAAGAATTGACACATGTTGATGAGCTGGATGGGTATGCAGCTGCTTGTGCTAACTTTCAACTTCAAAAATGGCCAAGAGAAACTCATGAAATTCATTAACATACAAGGTTTGCAATGATTGTCCATAAACATAAAAATGAAATAAAACAAGAGCTCTGATAGATTTTTTTGCATTTATTTAAATGTACATGTTTGGCTGTTTTTAAAAATCTATCCCAGCCTCAATCGGAAAACTGAAATGGTTGAAAGCATATGGGTTTTCATCCCTCAGGATATTGTGCATGTTAAAAATTGTTCTTTAAGTTTGGTTTTTTTTAAAATTTTAATTTTGAAAACTAATTTTTTTTTTTAAATTCAATGTTAAATTAGCTATCAAATCAGGTAGTTATAACGAAAATACTAGTATTGAGTTATATTCTTTTTTGAAATATTCAAATTTATTTGAAAAAATACTTTTTCTGCTTTCTTCTGCAATATGCATAGCTTATAAATTCAAATTTTGATTTTGTGAGTTAATTTTTTTTTTTTGAGGCGAATGTGTATTAAAACGAACAAATTTATAATAAATTTAATTCAGGATATAAATTATTTAGTTATTATATCATATATCTCTAATAAATATTAAGATAATTCTTCAAAAGAAAGATTTTAATTTTAGAATATTTGACTTTAAGAAATATATTTGTAGGAATATATAATAAATTAAATATTTTTTGTTATATATTCTCAAATATTTATGCATATTATTTAGTTTTTATGAAAATAATTATCAACAGTTAATTAAATATTAATAAAATCAACACATTTAAGTCATTTACATTATTAGTCATTAGTATCATTTACATTATTAAAGTAAATTAACGTTATCTGAAAAGTATAAGTTACAAGAGTTTCTTAACAAGATTAGCGACAAAAATTCAATTGAAAATTTATTTTGCTGACATAAAAACGTAATATTGATCAGACAAGTTTCATGCAATAAAATCTTCATATTTGTACAAGACATTATTTCAATTCACTAATTTAATTGATTTATTTAAAAATAAAATAAAAACTTGAATTTTTCCTTTAAGACATATTTATGGAAAGTAAGATGATGAAATAGTACATTGAATAATTTAATTTAAAATTTCCGAAGAATGTCTCTTTATATTTGTTTTTCATCCTAGAATTTGTTTATATTTCCAGGAACAAAGAGAAATTCTGAAGTACAAGTCTTATATACTATCGTAATGATTTGATCACCAAAATACAAGATTCTATCCTGTTATTTTCAACAATCAGAAATATAAATTCTGAAACTATATTTTGCCATATATTTCGCCATATACTTTTGTATTATTTTTTTTGAATGTTTCTTGGAATATTATTCTTAAAATATGAAGCATTTGTCATATTTTTTTGAATGATTCTTGGAACACTTTTCTTAAAATATGAAGAATTTGTAATATTTTTGGATCATTCATGTAACTGTTGTTCTAATGCAGCTGGGCAATACAAAGACAGTTAATCTTTATGCCAAAGGGGACTGCACCACTGTTACTCATTTAGGGGCACGTGCAGCTTGAAGAATGCTACGGACGCGAGTAACAATGTTCCTTATTATTCATGTAACTAATACGAATTAATTTAATAATTCTATTATTAGCGTATTTATTGGAAATATATGTAAGGTATATCAATCAATTAGTTGTTTTTTAATGCTGAATACTATGACTTGAAGTTCTTTACTTCTAAAACGGCAAACAGGTTGTAGATTCAGCGTTATTCAGGATGCACCTCAAGGACTCTATCACACAGTACCTGCATTGACTTATCGCTCTTTTGAAGAAATTACGTGATAATAAGATCAGGATGTTCCTTCTCAAGGTCAAATGAAAGACATTCAAGTCTAAAATTTTATTATGTTAGCACAGATAAGGAAGCTTATGGATCCGATGAATATAATATATACATTTAAATAGGGGGCACTATTTATTTATTCACTATTTTTTAGGCAAAAAAAGAAAAAAAAAAATAACACGGTTTAAAAATAGTAATACTTTTTAAAGGAATCATAATTTATATTTATATATAATATATATTGAAGCAAGTTAAAAATATTTTAATTGATATTTTCAATTGATTGTAATAATATTTATACATGATACATTTTGGATAAATAGCAAATGGTTATATTAATTTATAAATAGTAAAATAGTTATATTCAATTTATAACACAATTGTTTTATTCCAAGAAACAGAATTTTTAAGTTAGATACTATTTTCTAAGTATACTAAAAATTTTCAAATTTTTACAACTTTTATTTAATAATAATGATAAATGAGTAGAATTTTATTCTAGAATAAATACTAAACATATAAACCTCTATTATACTGTAAAAGAAAAAGCAACAACGCTATACATTATTGAAATCAGATATATGTAAATGAAAAATAAAATCAATATTTTAAACATATATTTAAAATAAAATAATTTAAAAAATTTTGTATTTCATTGTTGGAAGAAATTTTAGTGTATAGTAAATAAATTCAATTAAAATTGTTAATATAATAGCTAACAAAAATATCAACAATAGCTAACAACAATATAATAGCTAATATATTAACAACAGCTTTTGTTTGATGTTTTGAAAATCCTTCTAAATTAAATTACAGTCTTAAAAATTCTAATAAATCTTTACAAACATGATAATAGAAACTAATATTAATAATAAAATACCCATTTTTAGGTTTTTCATTATAAAAATAACTTAGCAAATATTGTATTCAATATTTTAATTTAAAATGTTAAACAAATCATAACGGTTTTAATTTCTTGTAAATACACTTTAAGTTGATAAATTTAAATTGATTACATTTATTTGATTAAATTTATTTGGATTTATTCATTGAATTTTATGAAAACATGTAATGATCACAAAGATGTTTCTTCAAGAAATTAAAATTTTAACTTCTAAAAAAAGAAAAAAAAAAAGCATTTAAAAATTGTAAACCGTTTTTTTATTTTTTCACTTTATTTACAATATTAATAAGAAATTATTATTTCAATTCCCAAAATTATAATTGTAATGAAACTTTTTATTTTAAGCAAAATTGTCTTAATTACGTTGTTTTTAGTAATATCTAACATTGAAATAAGTCATTACAACAAAAAACATTCAGAAATATTTGAAGAAGAATGAAGAAAATATTTCAGCAAACAGTAATTATTCAAATAATTTAATTAGGGTGAAGTGTCTTATTAATGTAATTGTAAAAAAAAAAAAAAAAATCTGTACGATTTAAAAAATGCTTAATTTCATAAATTCGTAATATAAGTAATCAATCATGTGTGCTAAAACCTACAGCATTTAAAATAATGTATATAATATTGTTAATTTTACACAGAAGATTAGGTTATCTAGGGGGCAAAGACTAGCTTTCAGCAAAATATCTAAGACAGTTATGTAATTTATTGCCTCCATTTTTTAAGCAAAAGAAGAAAAAGTGCTGTTTAATAATAGTAAGACATTTTAAAAGGAAATATAATTTACTTTTGAAGTGTTGTGCGGCTGGTTTCTAACTGAGTGTGGTTGGGTTGAGATTTGAGACACAGGTTTTAGAACGCACAGCTTTATTTATACACGCACAAACAGCACACACGTACAATTAACTACAGACAATATTTGACACATTTAAAATATTTAATTAAAGATTCGTGGGAGGATTTTACTTCTAAGCCGAATATAACGATACTCAAATACTCGCTGGATGCGTGAAATATATTTCCGCTATGGGTGAGAGTCTGCAGGCCAACAAATACACAGGGATGTGCTAAATATATTTCCTCTTGGGATGATAGATTACAATTTAACCGTTTCTCAACAGAAGTGCGTGATTGCGCAGTACTAAACTTTCTCAGCGGCAGCACTGGTTGCCCTGTACTTTCTCTCGGGTGAGAGTCTCGAGGCCTACTGATCACTTCTCCTGGACGCCGTAGCAGGCACCCAAGCAGTGCGTAGGAGGAAGAAAGCATGTTATACTTGTTAATAAATTTTTTTTATAAATTATTTTAAATAAACACACGGAGATGATTTAAAATGTCTTATTAAGGAAAATCTAAATGATTTTTTTTTTTCAAATGTACTGCTTTCTAAAGTTATTTTTATATAATTAAGTTTAGGTAATATTAATATTTTAATAAATATATAATTTATAATAGTATAATTAATTATAATATTTTAATTATTTGTGCTATTATAAAGTGTTTTTTAATGCTACCTATCTTAAGGAAATTCTCTTCTGAAATAAAATAAAAAATTAAATGAAA
The DNA here is from genome assembly GCA_021605095.1 of Caerostris extrusa. Classification (NCBI taxonomy): domain Eukaryota; kingdom Metazoa; phylum Arthropoda; class Arachnida; order Araneae; family Araneidae; genus Caerostris; species Caerostris extrusa. The sequence continues at coordinate 15,769 of BPLR01021690.1, read as the reverse complement.
AAAATAAATCGTGTTCTAAAGTTAAATACAGTTGAAAACTACTATACGCATGATATGTATTTAATTACAAATGTTTTATATTAGTACTTTTAAGAATGTATCATCATATATTCTGTTAGCTATTATTCATTAATTAAAAGTTAAACATAAAATACTATTAAAAATAAAATAAATTACTTTCAACGTAATTTTGCTAATTTACTTTCGAATTCCTTTTTTTTTCATTGAAGTATTCAAAATTGGAAACAATTTCGTTAAAATGTTTCATTTGTAAGTAATTACAAATTCGTCGTTAATTATACCAATTAAGAGAAATTTGTAATTAAAATAAATAAATACTTAATATCAGAATTTAATTATTGAAATGAGTTCATTGTGAAAGGTATTTGTTAGAATCGATACAAAGTTTTAAAATGCATTTCCTATTCCTAATTTTGAATGAAGAATTTTTTTTTTTTCAATTATTTAGAACAGATATTTAGCTGAAGACTTTAAAATTGAATTTAGGTAAAAAAAAAGTTGCTTAATTCGTCATTAACTTAACAATCTATAGCTTTTAACGTAATTTTATTATAGATAATTACTGAGTTGTTTAGTTTATTAAACAAGTTATTGATCTCTGGAAAAGTAGAAGCAACACGTCTTTATTAATTTATAATTTAATTATAATGCTAATTAGTTAATAATTATTAGTTAATTAGTAATTATAATGTTAACAAGTTAATACAATGTTAAGAGATGTCATTTGTTTGTACGTCCAAACCATACTCGACTTGATGCTCTCCAATACCAAGCAACTGAAGTGCTGATAATGCAGTTTCAATTCTATGTCGCCCAGATTTGACTTAATTTAATTATTTCCTGTGAAATTATGAGAAATACTGTGCCTATTAGATGTTGTGTATTAATTTGCAGAAAATAAAGTAACTTTTCATAACTGTTATTAATTCCATTACTCATCAGATGCTTTCCCAGTACATTGCAAAAAAAAAAAAAAAAAAAATTATATCTCTTAGCTTTTTTTCACATGGTTTTGTAGTGTACACTTTAATTATTGGAACTGTGTACTTTATTTGAATATTTTTTTTCTTTCTAATGCAGCTGGCAAACACTTAGACAGTTTGGTCTCGGATGCCTTAAGGCAAGCGCTGCACAGACGTTACTCACTTTGCATTACCCAGGGGGCGCGTGTAACTTGAAGATAAGCCACGGACGCGGAGTAACAATGCCCCGCAAAGCTCTACGATCCTATTAGACCGGGACCTACGGTTTAAAGTGGTGATTCCGAACCACTACAAACATCCATGGCACCACCGGGACTACTTTATTTGAATATAAGATAAAAATATAATAATCACTTTATTTGAATATAAGATAAACAATTTAACAAAATATTATTTTTAATTTTTTGAAATGTCAACTGAAAATACATTGCCTTGACATGAACAATAGCATTGTGTGTATCTTTCATATTTTAAATGCATAAAAGATTCAATTGGGCACGCACACAGGCCACTTAGATTAATAAGTGTCGCTGTATTGGGACAATATATAGAACAATACAGCCATTCAAAGAGTTACCTGCCACACACATATTCTAGAACTACCAAATATGTCTCTTCTATATGTCTGTATGTCATATCATATTAATAGATGCCTGTGGTATTTTCCGATAAGTCTAAATTTTGTTTGCAAAATGAATCCAGAAGAATTTAGACCTGTCAAAAGCCGGAAACTCGTAATTATTCTCATCATTCATAGTTGGTAGTTCTAGAGTATGTGTGAGGCAGGTAACTCTTTGGATGTCCGTATTGATATCTTCCCAAGTGATAATGCTACTAGTCTAAACAACATCATTAATAGGACATTCTTAATTAAATGTTTTATCCTTTCACAAGTACGTTGTACGTTTTTATCCTTTACATACGTACGTATATGTATTAAAAAGTATTTTATTTAATTACTGACTTCTTCATCCTACCAGACGATAATGCTAGGCTACGGAGAACTCAGTTGGTAGAGAATAAATCTTCAGATCAGACCAAAAAAGTTAGCTCTGACCCAAAGTTTTTTTTTTATTTTATTTTATAGCTTCTTGAAATTTTTAAATTAAAAGTAGTAAAAATTAAACGAAAAACATTGGTACGAAGATGTAGGACCTTGAACTCAGTGTAAAATTTAAGAAGGAAATTAATCCTGGACATATCCTTATTCAACGTTATAAATGCTTTGCTCGATATGTATTCGAAGATAATGTAACTTGAAGAACTAAATAATTTATTAAATATAATTTATTTTATGTTTATTATATTCTGAGATCAAATGAATGATTACTTTATTGCTATTGTTTATTTGTTTTTAAGTTCATTTTATTGAATACTTAATTAAATTTATATTATAACAATGATCCTCATCTAATTATGATGGGTATGATATATTATGATCGGGCCAAGAAATCCTTGGTTTTCCAAAGCAGAAAGAGAAGTTCGTAATCGTCAACTGTATGAACATGTTTTTAAAAAAAAAAAACGAACCGACTTCAAGACGAAGGAAACGAAAGTACCTTCACTGAAACTTATGTTCCAGTGAAATGTGTCTCATAAATTTCTTGTCCATGTAATCTAAAGCGTACGGGCAAGTTCTCTTTTGATGATAAACAACATTTATTAACGCTTTATATGATGGGCGACAAACAAATGAGCAAGATTCTTTTCTCATGGGACTAAGACTATTTGCAAAGATCCTGTGCTCAAAAAAATCTAAAGGAAAAAAGATTCCCTTTATTTGTTATATTTTCATATTTCATTATTTAATGAACTCATTTATTGTGTAGATGAGTATTTTCTTTGCTGTACGCAGTAAACCATTCTGCATTCTTTGCTCTGATTACTGAAGGGAAATCGTCCTGTGATAAACTTGGAAACACTTAAAAAGGGTACAACAGTATTACCTGAAATATCTAAATCCACTGACAATATGCCCGCTTCATAAATTCCATTATAAATCTCATCCTAAAGGAAGCATAATATTCGAGAGAAAATCTTGATATTAGTACATTGCACGAGTTCTGTTCCAAATATCCTGAACTAATAAACTTTGTAAAATATGATATTTTTTGAAAACTTTACAATCAAAATCACCGATACCAATGTAGAATTTTCTATATATGTTCCACCTGTAAAGATCTAGGGAAAAAAATCAAATTACCCCACTTCAATGAAAACACAAATGAGATACTGTAGTTCCAAAAAATATTTTTGCATAAGTCATGTGAACGAATTTTATATGCTAAGCAAATGAGGTGTTAAACTTGTGTAAAGAAAAATAAGTTAAATGTATTGTTTTCGACTACAAGCAGAACTTGCCCTTGTCTGAAATTCCAGAGCAGAGAATGTTTAGAATCTTAAAAAATTGTTTGTGGCTTTAAGGAATATTGCGTGAAATAATCTAATGTTGTATGCCTTTTCCGCTTTCATTCAGCAAATAGTTGTCGATACCAAAACTCACATAAATAACACTTGCATCTTGCCTTCGAATTTCTATAAAAATTTAAATCTATTTGTGTAAACTGATACATAGTTTTCGTTATAGTAATTAAACTTTTTTTAGAAAATCCGTTGAAAATTCGTTTTGCTCAGCATTTTCAGAAACTCTAATTTCATCATTTTTGTTCACTTTCTTTAATATCTAACACTTTCACCAGTTGCAATTGGAAATAAATTTTCAATCTCCTGCGTATTTATATTATCCAATCCTGTTCAATCATCAAACTTAGCAATTTCGTCGGCATTAACAATGGATTCTTTTCGTGTGTAGGTCCCGGTCTAACATCTTTGCTCCGTGGCTTTTCTTCAGATGATGCGTTCTTTTCCCTTATCCCAGCTATTTTTTTTGGTCCTATAATACGTTCTTCCTTACTCCTTTAAAATCTTTCTCCGTAACCACATTGTAAGAAAGATTAATGTTGTCTACAAAATCCATGACACTGTAGATTTTAAAAAATCTCTAAGGTATTGTATATCTCCTCCGTCGATTTTTATGAATGTGTCTGCTGCAGATAATAAGCCTTAAAATTTGTAATTTTTAAGAATCTCGTAATGTTGAACAGTGTTAAGTGGAGTCTTATTGTATCTGTAAGAAACTGTTGGCAACAAGAAAAGAATCAATAAAAGCAGACAAATATACAAAACAAGTAATATAAAAAAAAAAAAGTCAATTTCTAAAGTTTTCAATTTCCTTTATAAATATTTTTTCATTTTTAAGTTAGAAAAACATTCTTCAGAAAGTCCATTCTCTCATAAATTCAATTTTTTTTCCATTTTGTTCCCTCCTTGATTCAGACTAGAACCCAAAATGAAAAAAGTATCTGAAAAAAATAAATTTTTTTATCAGTGATCTACACGCTTCGCCACTGACGGTATTTATTCCTAAATTTTTATCCTGCTAAATAATTTATGTAACAGATTTTTTTTCTCCTATATAAAACTAAAATTAATTAATTAAATTCAATTAATGAATTAATATTTGGAAAAACTGTATTAACATCAAGTGTCATCCATTACAAATTTAAAAAATGTATTTGAACTAGAGTGGATGAATAAAAAGTATTTTATTAATGATTGAAAATTTGAACAAGACATATAAATATATATAGGGGGAGTGTGAACTAATAGTAGAAATTGAAAAATCATAGAATGCTAGCTTTTACATAACGCAGTAACATGGGCAATCAATCCTACAGTCAGGCAACAATTAATGCTTATTTCAATTAAAAACAATTTTTACTTTATATTACTGAAACATATCGCACAACTCTAATATCAGCTTTGCAATGGTTACTGTAATATCACCTTTATATATAACAATTAAGTATGAATTTATTTTTATAAAATTACTAAAGATCTAAAAATGGTTACTATCCATGACACTAATATCAGTAAAAATGACAATGGGGAAAAAATAAAAGATTTCAATATACATTCAGCAAGTTTCTACCTATATTTCAAAATCTGCATTCATTAAAAACTTTAAATAGTTAGCAACTAACGTTTTCACAGATGGTTCTAAAACTGAAGTCGATGTTGAATGGAATTAATTAATTCACAATTGAAGGGAATTTCCAAAAGCAATTCTATTTTCCAAGTTTAAATTTTTGGTATTAAAAAAACCTTATTTTTTTCTACAATACTGCGATAATAATTTGGGTATGCAGTCAGTCTAATCTATTTGTCATCCTTAATCTTAAAATTCTTTTCGGGTAACTAGAGATTAAATAAACTCTTAAATTATGACTCCATCCAATTGTATTGAATAAAAAGAATAGAATTGCATTAAATAAATGCATATTATGGCAAGGAGGACACATATAGCCTTTATAAAACGAACATTATATACTACGACGCAACTTGCCTTCTAAATTATTGGAGTGACTACAAGCCATATCAATAGAGAGAGAAAACTATGTCGAAATCATTTCAAAAATTTTAAAAATCATAGAATTCGTTTTAGCGAAAACATTATATGTACAAGTGGTTATTGTCCATATTCAACAGATCTCAAAAAGATTATTTATATTCCTATGGAGAGACAGAGAACCCTTACTTTATTCGATTACTTGTTCTCTGCAGTTTTATATTCAATGGCACAGAATTATATTTTACTACTCATGGACAGAGTGGAAAAACAATTTAATAAACTTTAAAGAATAAGATCACCACATTGATAAATGAAGTCTGAAATATTAATTGAGTTTTTTCACCCATTATTTCATTTTAAAAATAGTATTTTGTTATTTCATACTACATAGTTTAGATGCTAGCATAATGTTTGTATACTATGGAATATCCCATTTTAATATAAGGCTTATAACTATTGTTTATTCTTTCTGAATTCAGTTTTGGTTTCCCTTATGTTTATGTTCTACATAATATCTTTTTATTCCATCTTAGGATTAAAGGTATTCCTTTTATTCTATAATTGGAACGGCTTTTTCATCTCTAATAGTTATTAAGTTGTTATCTTATTAAGTTAAAAAAATACTATAAAATAGTATTTTTATTTACCACAATTTTTAAACTGTAAATGTCTTCATAGGCCGGGTTGCAAAGGTAAAACGTGGAGTAGAATAAAGTAAAATATTGGCTGCGCAACACATTCTTCGGTCTTGAAAACGATTGATCCTACTTGGAATGTTCTAGAAAGACATATTGCTGCACTTAAATCCCTTCTCACATATAAAGTCAAACTGCTTTAACAGAGCGATAGAATTTGCTTCCAAGTGAATTCACAAACACCATTATTTTGAACATGGAACATCTCTGTTGTGTCTGTATAACAAGCTGTTAAAGATGCTCATACACCCTTTCGAAACTAATCACATATTGAAGTAATATGCTACGTTGTTTGATATGTTTCCACTTTTGTGTATTTTCAAGAAGAAAATAAAGCAATTTTTTTCTGTGTCTTATTTGTGAAAACTGTTAAAATAATGTTTTTATAATTTCATGAAATTCAAATAACAAATATTTAACAATTTTTCTGATTTGTCCTTAATTTTTAGCAACCATTGTTAAAATTAGTTAAAAGACAGTTTGAATTTATTATATGTAATACTTTCAAGAAAGTTAACCAATAGATTCTATTGTAATATTTGGTAATTTATAATGTTTTGATGATGTATTCTGAAGTTTTAGTTAGATGAAAATTTTGTAATACAAGAAATTAAAATGGATATAATATTTTATTTTTACTTTCTTTTTTTTTTTATGTCTATATAATTTACCTTGTCTAAAAATATACAGTACAAAAGATAAATCTCACATTCAAATTTAAATGAATTTTATTTTATTTTATAGTCATGCATGTTTTAAAAAAATACTTTACGTACTTGTCAATTTTAAAGGTAAAAACTATTGTTATTGATAATTAAAATAGTGAAAATAATTCCTTTATGTGAAAGGTCCTTTTTCCAATCTGTTTTGAATTAGAAAGAAAAACTATATTACAATTGAAATAGTTATTTACATTTTTCTTTGAGATAAAACGCGTTTATTGAAAGTGCAGGAATTTATTTCAACTTTAATTTAAAATGCAAGAAAGAAAAAAAAATCAAATTTTTGCATGAACCAAAGAAGAAAATAAATGTAAGTAAAGCAGAAAGTACATTTAAACTAAAACTTTCAAAGACTTCATATTCACCCTGAGGCATTTCACAGAAATAAACAAAAACTTATTTATACGCTTGAAAAACCACATCGCTTAAAAGGCATATATAGGAGAACTGATAACATGCTATAGGTTTAAAGTAAGTGGTACTTATTGTAACTTTGACTTTTCCTTTTTCAAAATAGTGATATCAAAAGCACCATATGAAATTGTACAAAGGAAGTACTATATAATTTCCTTTTTTAACAAAACACGATGCGTTTCCATGTTTCCAGACATAACTTATTTACTTCAATCGTTTATTCTTGTTTTAAAAAGCTGAAAGAGACTACTTTAAAAATAAATTGAATAAAGCAGTAAAATTATTTCTGGGTTTAAAATAATAAGCACACAGAAATTGAATTTTACTTCATTATATTTCGATTTATGTCTTTGAGTTTACGCTTTTTGAATCTGATGAACATGCAGATGAAAAAGTGTTTACGAAAAATCATTAACAAGCGCAAATCAAAGATTTTCAAGCGAATAAATTTTTGTTTACGTTATAGAGAATTCAATGAGATATGAAAACCATTATTCAAATTTATTGAAATAATTCAGTATAATCTTTCTAGAGATAATTCTTCAATTATCTTGCTTTGCAAAAAAAGATGCTATCAAAATAAAAAAAGAATAGTGCATGTTTTCAAATAATGGATAATTTGATAGTGAGGTAATATAGTACTAGAATGGCAAATTTGTAGCATATCAACCATTGCACAAAGTATCCACTTGAAAATGGTTACATATGCTATTAAAATACCAAAGAATAGTGTTGTCTGTTTTCAAAGAATGGATACTTTGACAGTGAGGTAATTCAGTACTAGAATAGCAAATTTGTAGCATATCTAACATTTCAAAAAGCATCCACTGATTATGGTTACATATGCTATCAATATAACAAAGAATATTGTTGTCTGTTTTCAAATAATGGATACTTCGATAGTAAGGTAATTCAGTACTAAATGGTAAATTTGTAGTATATATAGCATTGCTCAAAATATTCACTTGTAATGGTTACATATGCTATTAAAATAACAAAGAATAGTGTCGTCTGTTTTCAATTCACGAATAATTTGATAGTGAGCTAATTCAATACTTGAATGGTAGATTTGTAGCATATTCAGCATTGCACAAAGTATCCACTTGGAATGGTTACATATACTATAAAATAACAAAGAATAGAGTTGTCTGTTTTCAAATAACGGATACTTTGATAGTGAGGTAATTCAACACTAGAATGGCAAATTTGTAGCATATCTAGCATTATACAAAGCATCCACTGGTTTGGTTTGGTTTGTCGCTCTACGATCATCTTGTGCACATGTTAGGCTAAACAGACCGGAACCTACAGTTTAACGTGGATTCCGAACTACTACAAATATCCATGGCACCGCCGGAACTCGAACCCGAAACCTGTGGTACCGAGTGCCAGAGCGCTAGCCACTCGGCCATTCAGGCCCCAAGCACCCACTGGAGATGTTTACATATGCTATCAATATAACAGGGAATAGTGTTTTCTGCTTTTAAATAATGGATAGTTTCATAGTATCGCAGGTAGGAGGTATGAGAATTATGAGGTAATTCAGCATTAAAATGGCAGATTTGTAGAAGATGTAGCATTACTCAAAGTATCCACCTGGAGATGGTTACACTTCATCTACATTTCCCCATCAAAATTTAAAATAAATACACCCAAAAATTTTGATAATTCTCAATATTCAACTTGCCCAATCGAAGGAAGTTTTGGCCTACAGATTTATTTTTCATATTCTGAATATAATATAACATGTTTTTCAGATTATGAATACAATTTTATATATTTTTCAAGATTCTGAATACAATATTATATATTTTTTTTCAGGTTTTGAATATAATTTTATATATTTTTCGGATTCTGAATATAATTTTATATGTATTTCATTTTCTGAATATAATATTATATCTATACTCTGTTTGCTATAAATTTGTTTACTAGTTAATGGCAAGTACTTTTAACCTAAATCATTCTTCATTAAAAGACAAATAAGTAGCAGATTTAGTGTTATGATGGGTGGGAATTTGAAACCTAGATGGGTTGAATTTCAAACCAAGAACGACATTAGAATGACATATATATATCTAAAATTAAACATCTTCTTGTGTGTTCATCCAAAGGCCTGCTATACTACAGCAAACTAGTAACACAGCAATTTAGTCAACTAACCCATCAGTTGATTATTTAAACTTAATTTCATAATAAACAATCATCATCAAAAATGCAATTACAAAAAATACTGTCAACAATTATTTGAACAACTAGTCCTGCTGGTATTTAACTATTTAATTCAATTTAACATCGAATTTTATTCATTACTATGCAAGAATAAAATCATAAAAATTATAGTAAATAAAGTTAACATTTAAGTATTTACTGGATTTAGAATTTATGGGTTACTTCTTTCAACGTGAATCTTAAAATGTAACTTGATTGCCAGAATAGAAGAACAAAGTCGCTTTTTCAACAAGTTTCTTAAAACAATATATAAAAAAAAAAAAATCATTTTTTTGGAAGTAACTTTAAAATAAACATTTTCGTTATTCTGCTTGATCCTTTTTAAGATTAGAGTACGATAAATGGCGTAGTGTTTTCATCGTATTAAATGGTATTCCAGAATAAAATTACAATTTGCAAATGGTGGGAGCTTAAGTCTGACTGAATTGATGTTTTTTTTTCCCTGGGTTCCAAAATGAGATTTAAGGATTAAGTTCTTTTCTTAAATGCCCTAAAAGAATAATATGCATAGTTAAAAAAAAGAAGAAAAGTTAAACAGAATCAGATAAATACTTTTTTCTTAAAAATGAAAAAGTATGTTTCCATACTAAAAAGGCAAACCAACTGTTGAAATATATAAATCAATTTATTTAAGATTAAATTCATGAATAACTTCGTATAATTTCAAACAAATCGTTTTACGACGAGATAATACGAATATCAGGGATTATCTGGAATTTAAGCTTATGCCCTGTTCAGTTGTTGTAACTTTTCTATGGTATTATTTGGTAGAAAACTAAAATTAACTAAAGTAACTAAATAAATATATCTTTTTTCTGAAAAGTTTTTATTTTATTGGTTTTTATATGTTTTTCATTTAAAGCTTTACCAATAAGAAATGACTTTATTGAGCAATATCATGCAAAACGATTTCAATTATTCAAAAATACAGTTGAAAGATAAATATTACTTTTCTATTTTATTGAAATAAACCTAAATTTAAGAGTTATCAGAAATTGTTTTATAGTTGTCATTATATTTAATGGATCTTCCTGTCAAATGCAGATTTAGAATATAGATAAAAATCATCACCTTGATTAATTAAATTTCGACTTCAATAAACATATGCATATGATGCATAAAATGATAACATTGAACATAAAGAGATATTTAAAAAAAATAATTCACCACATAAAGATGTTCTTTTTATATATTTATTTTTTCTGCAAGAAGTTTTTACAATTTCGAAACACAATTGCCGATACATAAAAGATGACGACAATTATCTTTTTGGATGTGATCTTACTTATCGTCTACTTAATGAAACATTTGATATTTTATGTGAAATATAATTACGAGTCCCTTACATATTATCAGATCACAGTATGCACTTTTCCCATATATTTTCTCATATATTAACTACATCTGTATCACCTAGAATCGAAACGATAAAATTTCAGATTTTTTAATATTCTTTTATTATTCTTATTATTATGCTTTATTGCTAATGTAGCAAAAGCAAAACCGGGGATTATTACACGAGATATAAGTGGAATCTGAGAATATTATATGTTGCTATTACAATAATTTTATAGTAACACTTCCAACCTGAATGTGAGAATCACGTTTGTTATATAACAAAGAAACGTTAACAGCATTTCTTAATTAAGAATTGACGAATTTCTTCGAAACAGAACCGAAACAAATAGTTATAATGAATCTGATTCTTGGACACTTACAAAACAAATCCTTGCTTAAATAATACGTTAAATATCAAGCTTGCAAAATGTGGATTCTTAAATACCTTACTGATTGTCTTTGAAGATTTAATAAGTAAGTATACGGAAAAAAAAAATCCTTTTTTTGATAGAAATAGTTCACTTATACAATAATCGTTATGAAGTGAAAGTCTTCAGAAAATTTAGTGCTCTATAATTAATGTAGCAATAAAAGATATAAAACATGATAAATGTCATTCTACAATCATTGTTAATTTAGTAAATAATCATAAAAATAGTAAACAAGATTATCTTACCAGAACATCATTGACGTACCAGCTGAGATTTGCAGCCGGTTTGGATTTTGCTGAAGAACAACGTACTGTAAGATTGTCTCCATACTCCGTCACTTCCCCGTAGATCAAAGGTGAAGATTCTGGGGGAACTACAGGAAAAATACAGTAAGATTATATATTATCTGTCTCAAAATATTATTATTATGCGTTGATTAAAAATAACAATTGTTCATAATAACTGAGTCCAAATACTTGGTGGCATTCAATGACTATACTATGAATTTCAGTTATATAGAAAGAAATATCAGTATTTCATACTACTGAAAAATAAAACACATGGTAATTTTTGGAATTTATAAATAGATTAGTAAGATGTAAGGTTACTTCTCTCATATTTTTTAAGAAATTTTCTGGACTCTCGCAACTGCAGAAGTTTATAGATTTATCCTTATCCTGTTAATGTATGTAAGTAGCTTTATATTAAATAAATATTTAATATAAATATATCTATGTTGCCTAAACATTTCTGGATAAAATAAAGTGATAGGAAACAGAGAAAGGTACAAGGTACAAATTATAAAACACAGATTGAAACAAAGATAGCAGAAGAACCACCGTAGTAACAGAATATACTACTTTCCTTTTTGAACTAATTGTATTCTGAAATACCATCGATTCTTTACTACTTTTGATAATGGATCTTCTGCACTCAGTTTTTCAAAAATAAAGATGAATCTTGTGTCTATTTTAAATTACGTTTTTGAGCAAGTTTTTTTTTTTTACTTGAAACGACTATTAAACCGTATTAGTTTAATATTATAAGGATTCTTCAGAAAATTGTAAATGGAATAATTGTAAAAATATTTTCACAAGTATTTACAAACTTAGTACAAATAAATAAAAATTAACTTTTCAGAATAGAATATTGAGACAAGGTTACATAATTTTTATGCAATTCTATACATTTTAAATGACATCTTTTGTCAATTAAAAGGTATTAGCAATCAACTTTAGTTTTAAGAAAAGTGCCAATTTTCCACTGAATGTTTCAGTCAATAAATAAGTATCCACCGTGCATTCCCATAACAAATTATACAACGGATGGGGAACAGTTCAAGGTTAATAGATATTTCTTTCAAGTACGAGTTGACTTTTACTTTAAACTTTGACTTTGTACGGTTTTTTTCACTCGTTAGACTTTGCAACAGATAAAAGGAGAGGGAGAAGTAAAAGTATGCAGAGTCGAGTGAAGCATTCCAGACAGTACGAACCCTTAAACGAATTTTGTTAGGATGATTTTGTAAATATGTGTTATATAAAAGTGTTTTGTGTGTTATATGATGCAGTTGCTCAATGATATCTTTGAAATTTTAATAAATTTCACAGCAATAATTTCAAAATATCATTTAAAGAAATAATTGTTTCTATCATGAAACAATACTGAATCAAGATCACACGCATATACGGCTCTAACGTTTATTCAATAATATCATTCTTTTCACAGAATTATATGTAAGAGTAAGTTTTTGAAGTAGATTATACAAATAAATATTTAAGAATATCTACATTTCTAATAAATTGAAATATTGTATTTTATTTTTTGAAAATATATTAAGTAAAGGTGCTAAATGCATTGTAACGAGAATGCACATTTATTTTTAAAATTTGAAAATAAACGAGATAAAAAATGTTATTTAATATCGTTGATCGAATATTAAGATTTCACATAAACATAATTTTCTTTTGAAAAAAAGCTTCATATGGCACAAATGAAATTTCTTTTCATTTATTTGATACATAAATTTGCACAAAGAGGTTTTAAAACTATTTGCAATTTTGATATATTTAGTCATAATATATTTATATAATTTAAACAATATTTTGTTCGCTTTAGGTTTAAAAACTAAATAAATGCATTATTTTGAATAAATAATCTGTTACCTGACATTAAATGTAACAACGAACAGAATTATTATAAGGAAAATAATTCTTCTAATTTGTAGAAATATACAACAAATTTTTTTTTTTACCTTAATAAACGAAAATTATTGTCTAAAAAAAAGTAATTTCATTATTTTCTAGTTCCTTAATTCCTACTATTTTCCTAGTTCATTAATAGTCAATTTGTCTTTTTCATAAGAACACTTAAGCATTTTTAAAAGCAGTACAGATTTATATAACTATGGCACTTACAGAATTAAATGAAATTACATGTTTCAATCCAACAATAAAATGAGTATTACATTGTAAATCGTGTCCAACAACACCTTTCTGTTCAGCGTTATTAATGGTGAAGTGTGGAATCTATATAAAAATGTAGGGCATTATGCCACTTTATTTACAATTGTTTTATTAAAGTTTCAAAAAAAAGAACACATGTTTGTGATTTATTTTACTCAGACTGCAAATACAGAAAAAAGTGACAATGATCCCTTTGAACAAAACCATTCTCTATCTCCGACTTCCGCATGTCACAAATAACTTCGGAAAAGGGATGACAAAAAACAAATATTTCCCCACCATCCGTTCTTCCTTTTAAATCCCGAATGAAAAAAAAAAAGGGGCGGAAATATGGTCTGAAATAGAAAATTGCTAAATCGTCATACTTTCTCAAGAACTTTTCACTCCCATAAATCCTGACATTATCTCCGATCCTCAATATTTTTTCCCCCATTATACTTACAATAACTTGACTTGAAGAAAGGAAAATAGAGAATATTATGTTATATATATAGATAAAAAAATGTTGAATGTGAATGTTAAAGGATCTAATGTATTTTCGTGTCAAATTCAATTATCATCCCTCGCAGGAAAGTACTAACAAAATCAATGTCTTGGGTATCAAGTATCTTATGAGGTTGACAAGGAATATGACTTATTGGCAAAATAATTACAGAAGCATCGATTTTTGAAAATGGTGAAGGATTTCATAAATTATTATCTATATAGGTTTAAAATAGAATTTTTAATATACATGAAAATTGTTGGAGAAATTGGCATGCATTGCTTAATTTTCACAAATACATACAAAGGAAAACAACTACTTTATTTTAATAAGAAAAGCAAGACTTAATAATATAGAGTTTAACTTTTTGAAGAAACGAATCATTTTTAACAAAAGTAAAACTTTTATTTCTTATCTTTGGCATTTCCTAATATAGATGTGAATTTTTGTGTGTTATTTTAAGATGATGTTTAAATAATTTCTTATAAAATTATTTTATACACATTAAATGTAATAATATGTTATGGCATGCTTCTCCAGATTGGCATACATAATATTTTGTTAATAAATATATACAAAAGAAAACAACTACTTTATTTTAATAAAAAAAGTAACACTCTAATAATATACCTTTAAACAAACTTAAATATTTTATTAAAAGCAAAACTCTTATTTTTATTTTTTGACAGTTTCTAATATAGATATGAATTTTGAGATAATGCTTTTGAAGATAATGCTTATGAGGAATACTTAATATATATTATATAATAATATTCTATGTCATACTTGGCTAGATTGTCATACATAGCATACTTTAATAAAATACATTCAAAAAAATAACTACTTTCCTTTTTATAAGAGCATTTAAGAATTTTTAAAATAGTTTTACGGATTTATTAAGCATGGTACAAACATAATTAAATGAAATTACATATTTCAAACTAACAATAAAAAGAGAAATACATTGTAAATTGTGCCCAGCAACATCCTTCTGTCCATCATTATTAATGGTGAAGAGCTAAATCGACTGAATCTATATAAAATGTAGGGCCATTATGCCACTTTACTTACAGTTCCATTATTAAAGTTTCAAAAAAAAAAGAACATATGTTTGTGATTTTTTTAAACGGACTGCAAATACAGAAAAAGGACAATGATCCCTTTGAAAAAACCGTTCTCCAACTTCCGCATGTCACAAATAACGTCGGAAAATGGATGACGAAACAAATATTTCCTCACCATCCGTTCTTCCTTTTAAATCTTGAACGAAAGAAAACGGGAAAAGAGGGAAATATGACTGAAAGAGAAAATAGCTAGATCGTCATACATTTCTCAAGAACTTTCACTCCCATAAATCCCGGACATTATCTCAGATCCTCAATACTTTTTTCCCCGTTATGCTTACAAGAACTTGACTTGAAGTAAGGAAAGTAGAGAATATTATGTTTTATATATAGAGGAAAAAATGGTAGGATGGAAGTGTTAAAGGATCTAATGTATTTTCGTGTCGATTTCAATTATCATCCCTTGAAGGAAAGTGCTATCAAAAATCAATGTCTTGTGGATCAAGTAT
>BPLR01021689.1:0-10895 GCA_021605095.1 Caerostris extrusa | reverse complement strand
CCTCCTTTCGCTCGGTGAAGTGCAGCAACTCGACGTGGCATGGACTCAACAAGTCGTTGGAAGTCTTCTGCAGGAATATTGAGCCATGCTGTCTCGATAGACGTCCATAATTGTGAAAGCGTTGATGGTGCAGGATTTTGGGCACGAACAGACCTCTCGATGATGTCCCATAAATGCTCGATGGGATTCATGTTGGGCGATCTAGGTGGCCAGATCATTCGTTGGAATTGTCCAGAATGTTCTTCAAACCAATCGTGAACAGTTGTGGCCCGGTGACAAGGCGCATTGTCATCCATAAAAATCCCATCGTTGTTTGGGTGCATGAAATCCATGAATGGCTGCAAGTGATCTCCAAGTAGCTGAACATAAGCATTTCCAGTCAATGTTCGGTCCAGTCGCACCAGAGGACCAAGTCCATTCCATGAAAAAACAGCCCACACCATTACGGAGCCACCACCAGCTTGAACAGTGCCTTGCTGACAGTTTGGGTCAAAATAAAATCGATAACAAATACAACAGTGGATAACAAATAAAATCGAAATTAAAATGGCAAAAAATAAAGGGGACTACCTTATATATAAGTTATTAAGGAAAAATTGCATAAAAAACTAGGAAAAACTTGAAAATAAAGCACTCTTATGGTTACTATGGGGTCTGATGGTCGTGTGTTTAGTTTTCTGGATCTCTGTGTCACAGGTTTCGGGTTCGAGACCCATCCGTGCTATGGGTGTTTGTACTGGTTCGGAATCCACTGTAAACCGGAGGTCCCTATCTAATATGACTATGGAGAGTTGGGGGTATGGCTGACAACCGTGCGCCGTAAAAAGAAAAACATATATACTCATATTTCGAAATCTACCAAAAGGCAGACGGCTTTGGTACACCATGCTGTTGTTGCGCCACTGAAGAAGAATGCTCACTAAAACGTACGCTCGCCTTTACTCAGAGAAAAAGAGTAACTTATAACCTGGTGTTATGAGATCCAATACACGGAAGCTTTCTGTTTTCCGCAGCTTTTTACGCTTAGATTTTGTGTTACAATAATTTTTTAATATGATCCGGATTACTGCAGACAGAACCTAAATTAAAAACGTTTAAATAAAATATTTCATATGAAATTGCTTTAAAAGATATTTTATCATAGTTACTTATGAGATAAAAATTAAATTTTTAAAAAATTTATTGCAAACAGTTTTTCTTTTTCTGTTCAGCTATTTACACTTCATCATAAGTTAATCAAAGCCTGAGAATTTTGAATTCATTTTGAAGGAATTTGGATTTTATTCCGTATTGATCTCCGCTAAAATTACGCTGGTATAGGATTTCTTTTGCAAATGTAAGAGTAAAGTGGTTTTATTTAATCATGATTTTTTTGACATTAGGAAAAAACCACTAAGGAACTAAAGGAATTTTATGTTAGACGGAAAATTTATAGTAGTGCAAATAATTCATTTTCTTAATAATAATATAAGAATTGCATTCCTTTCTTATTTTAGAAGACACATGAGGGCATATACCGTGCTTTTTTTATCCTCATCCAACTAACCTTACATATTTTTTATATCCGACATAATTAAACATTTTTCTAGTATTAGTATTTTTTTTCTAATGCAGCTGGAAAATACTGTGATGTTTTTATGTCAGAAGGGCTGTACCGATATTACTCACTTACTACAACCCAGAGGCAGCGTGTAACTTGAAGATATGCTACGGGCATGGAGTGACAGTGCGCCTGCAATGCTCTACTGTCATATTAGACCGGTACCTACGGTTTAAAGTGTATTCCGAACCACTATAAACAACCATAGCACCGCGAGACTTGAACCCGAAACCTGTGTTACCGAGTGCCACAGCGCTAGCCACTCGACCATCAGGCCCCTAATAGAAGTATTATACTGTTTATTTTAAAATTCATTGGCAATATTGTAGAATTTCAATCCTAAAACATTTCTGATCCAAAATATGATCTGGGTAATTGCAGAATATTCTTAAATAAAACGATGTAATAATTTTAATCTTCTATCATAAGTTTTCACAAATAGTATTAACGCTGTTACCTGTACCCAAAATATCAATTTTGCATTTCCAGTTATATTTTTGTATATTCAATCTTTCACGAACTAATTTGAAGGTAAGTCATTATGAGGAGGCCCATCTGTTCTCTTGCTTAACTTTCACGCCACATCTGTGGTAAAAATCCCTCGAATCTTAGAAACTTTCCTCCCTTTTTTGGGGGAGATTGAGATTTTATTTGAAATTTATCGAAACTGAAACATATTTCAAATAATTATTTTTAAATGTAGAAGCAGTACAATTTTTTTTTTTTTGTTGTTGGCAATCTGACAGTTATGATAATGAAATGAAGCAAATTTGCTATCAATAAGAAAAGCATTTAAAGTAAACACTTCATAACCATGTAAAAATAGAATCTATACTCATTGCTTTAGATAAACAGTATTTATTTATCCTGTGAATCGAGGACTAAAAGTAATGTCGGAACTTCGTGGTTCTACAGCAGACAAGAATTCACTTTTGTGTGGTGTTTATGGAAAACGGTTTTCTGAGAAACGGAAGTTGAATCTGCATTCACTTTGCCATTCAGGAGTAAAGGCCTCACGTGTGTGACGTGTGCAATAAAAAATTTCTTCGTAAGTGTCATTTTAACAGGCACTTACTAATTCACGAGGGACAGAAATTGCACGAATGTGAAATATGTGAAAAAACGTTCAGTCAAAAGAGTCATCTAAAATGTCACATGGTTACTCATACGGCAGAAAAACGTCATGTGTGCCCTCTGTGTGGAAAAGCTTTTGGAAACGCGTCAAATTTAAAAAGGAACACCTGAGGACTCACACGAAAGAGAAGCCTTATTCGTGTGAACTGTGCAACAAGGCATTTTCTCAGAAGTCAACTTTACAGAGACATTACCGCGTCCACACTGGAGAGAAACCCCTACGTGTGTGAGGTATGTCAGAGAGGTTTTTCCCTAAAAGGTAATTTAACAGCCCATTTGCATGCTCATTCTGCAGAAAAGCTCTTTGGATGTGCAGTATGTCCTAAACGATTTTCTTATAAAAAGCTCTTTATTAAATCATGCAAAAACTCATAAAAAACAAAAGTGTAAAAGTTTATCAGGAAAACCTAACCTCGAAATGCAATCTTTTATTACGAGATTCATAGGTAATTTTACTTTCATGACAAATACGGAGAAATTAATTATTCGTGTGCATTTCACCTCGTGTATTACTTTAAATTTTTGTGGACCGATGTGATTTTTATCTTTATGTATCAAATTTAATTTTTGTTTTGGACTAATGGATATTTATTAGAGAAAGTATTTTATGCTATCTAAGTTGTATGAATGATTAAAAATGAACGATGTGCAGCCTTTTCTGTATAAAGCTTTCTAAGCCATATTTGCAGAATTATGCTGTATTATAATTTTAGCATTTTTTATTGAATATACTTTTGAAAATCATTAATTGCGAAATCTTATGAATATATTTTTATTATTATTATGTATATAAAGGAATTTTTAAACTTAAGCTTTAATTTTAGTAATATAACAGTTTTGATTTTATTATTCACTATTTTTAAAATTAGATTTTTATCAATTAAGGGCTTTTATGTTTTGTTATTAGATATATATTACTATGTATATGTTATATACATAGTATTTCAATAAATATGAACTAATAATTTATTTTTCCAGTAATTCATTTAAATTATTGGACAAATCTTTTCAGAGTATATCTTAAAAATTTTTTTTTGATGAAATATTGTATTTTTGCATCATAATTACAGATTGTATTACTGTAAAGGTGTATAAAAATATTTTAATTAAAGACATTTATTCGTTTTTTGATTCTAAATTTTTTACAGTGTTGGTGTAAATATTTTCAGTGGAAATTACAACTGATTCATTAAGATGTTGAAAAGTGGGATTTCTGCATTAAACACTCATATGTTTACGGCAGAAAAACGCTGCTTTACTGTTGCAAACGATTTATTTATCTGAATATGCACAACGCACGTTCTGAAAAAGACAGGTGTCAGAAAATTACCCAGAACGTAGTAATTATACATTTAGTTCGTGTAATCTTTGGTAAAATCAAATTTTAAAAATTTAATAGTATCAAAAAACCTAGATCTGAATTTCGATATATGGATAAAAATTTTTGAAATAGACAAATAAAAAATTAATAAAGATCAATTAATGAATATTTAATTGCATCTAGCTAATTATTTATTAATTTGATTTAAAGTTACTATTAGGCAATAATACAAGCGGTTATATTTGTAATGACAGCAAATAAAACTTTCATTTTATATAATTAAAATAAATTTTCTACTAAAAGACTGCAATAAATTTTCAATCTTAATATTTACTATGGATAAAATTGTAAATAAAATAATTGTAGTTTTGCCAATATTTGTTGCCTGATATTCGAATTTCGTTATATTCATTATTTAATGCCGGTGGTACACTTTCATCTTCAAAGCAATAAAATGCGTTACTTTAAGAATGACAGCAACAAATATAGTTCTTCCGCTTAAGCTCCAAAACTCATTTAAAAATTAAATTTATTTACTTGGGAAACACTATATTATAAAATGTCATTACAAGGTGTAAATGCAGGTCACCTAAGCCCGAATGTGTCATAAAAGCAAGTGGGCACGCCTTTATCACCATGAATAGTAGACATAATTTACTTTTAAATTTCGCCTTCTAACAATAGCAATTCTAGAATCTTCTGGCAGATTCATGAAATTCAATATGATCACCATTATATGGAAATCAAATTATTGACAGGTGTTCTATAGCGTTTCATGTGTTACTAAGTCAATTTTTATGGATATAAGCTATTCCATATAATCGAATTTGCAAGCATTTTGATAAAACTCGTATTACAGAAATCCGAAGAATAACGTTCTACATATTTGCTAATTCCGAATATTTGCAAGGCCAAATAGTGTCATTTACCTATCCAATGTCCAAAAAAATCTCTATTCAGAAATACCATACATGTTAAAAACAGTTGTGGAGCCCTATCTAACTGAATGTAAAATTCAAAGACCCCACAGAGTTCTCCATCACGTCAATGCAAATATTTTTGAACGTTCAGTTTTTGCCAAATGATTCATTTTGTGTGTGCGTGTATTCATATTTCTAACCTCACACAGAATTTCGGTGTTACCCTATAATTTTCAATAAATTTGTAAGAGCTCTCGTTTTACCTAATATTGTCACTTTGATTCTTAATTTGTTTTAACGAACCTCTGGTTAAGCAACACTTTAGCAAAGTAAATCGCAACATTCTTAGATTCGATTTAGCTTCTCAGTAACGAATCCTACACCTGAATTGGGGTAGTACAAAAGTGTCCCAAAAGAGGTATTGATAGTGTGGATGCGTAAATTTCGCAAAACATCTCATTTTGGTGCAAACCTCTTTCTCAATATAAAGAATTAATTTTGAAAGCTTTACGTATGAACAATGCATATATATAACAGGAGATATTTTAGCACCATGTAATGCACAATCATACCTCATAATTGTGCATTACATGTTATTAAAAAATCTCCTGTTGTAATCTTCATATTTTTATTGATAACAATTACATATCACCATTAAATATTGATTCTTTTTTTCTCTTCTCGCATACTATAATTATTCAGTCTGTCATACAAATTCGTAAGGAAGTTTCAATAGTGGCAGTTTACACTTCCTTAAAAGAGGTTGGTTTGTATTCGCATAGTCTATTCTGGGATGTTATGGAATTTCATTCGAGAGGAAATTTATCAAAGACTTTTGAAAAGAAAGAGACACCCCCTCCCCCAAAAAAAAAAAAATTTTTAACTGAATTTGAAAATTGATAACTTTGATTTCTTCTAAAAATAACTTTTAAAATTATGTGATCGCAAACTGATAAACAGCACTGCTTAAATAGAATTTGATTTTAAATTAGTTGAACTATTAGGTAATATGCTATTGTATAAATATTAAAGCGGTATCATATTAGTTCAAAAACAAGATAATTATGATCTATATATGAGTTAAGTATCGAAACAAATTCAAATGGAAAAGAACATGCCCATTTTTGGTCAAATTTTGGTCATTCGATTTAGACTAAATCGAAACATCTAAGTTATTAGCAATCATTTATAATCGATTTATCAATTATAATAACTGATCTAATTTCCTGTTTGATCAAATGTAGAAAACTTAATAAAACAATATTTATCTTTAGAAAAATACAGTAATCAAAATCACTTAACTGCGTATAAATATTGAATATGATAAGTCAAAACAAGACCTTAAATATTTCCAAGCAAGATTCGTAAGTTTAAAATTCTATTTCTATAATTAATGTTGGAAATTTAAAACCCTTAATAAACAAATCTGTTGACAATACCTCGATTGATTAACGTTAAAAGGACAATCAGACAACAATCAGCACTGGATTAAATGCACTCAGCTATGCATCCAATTAATATAACTTATTATTGAATTATAGATTTATTTCCTTTTTTTTTTCAAATGTGGACTCAGATTAAATATAGAGAGAATCAATTTGTAGGATGTTTTAACAAATTCCTCCTCCAAATATTTTATCAATACATTTGATTTAAAAAATATTTTTCTATTCGAATTGATTCCCTGCTAACCTACATGTTGTTTTCGGATTCCTGGCTCATGGACTTAAATATTCACCACTACTACGGCACGTGTGTAGCCTTTTCAACTTTATCCAGACTGCGTGTAGTAGTCTCTGCAGCATGCACCCATGTTATTCTGATGCACACTTGAGCCCATATACTCAATGCTGACATTATACAGGGATTATAATCATCATTTTTTTTATACTAGGAATGCACAAAGGAAGGATATTCCAGCCTAGAGATTTATCCTGCAAAAACGAAGATAAAGAGAAATGTTTCTGTTTTTTGAGTCACAATTATATACTATAAGCATTTCTATATATGATCTAGATTACTAAAAATATATGTAAATTAAACTCTTTAAAATATCGTACTAATTTATTTCAAAAAATATTACTTACTTTATTAAAATAAAAATGTTTATTTCAAAATTAACTATTTCACTATTAAAAATGTTATTCTAATATGTATTTCTATTAATTACTTTTTATACCACGATTAGGGATTTTCGATACAAAAAGTTCAAAAATCAATAACCCAAGTTTGAAAGATTTTAATTTTATTTTTAATTCAGCTCCACGCAAATCATAACTAGATTAAATTTCCTTTTCAATTACAGGTCTATTTATTCATTAGTACTTTAACAATCCTAACAGTGAACTGAACTGAAGTAATTTTTTATCGGACAGGACTTTATATGAATGCTTTTATAACAAATTTTCAAAATCGTGTCATTTTCTGATTGTAATGCGAGGAAAACACTTAAACTGAGAAGAGAATATAAAAGAAATTTTTTAAAGATGTCTGAAAACAGGATCTCGACTGCGAAGGAAAATAATTTTCAATGTGAAATTTGTGGAAGAGGATTCTCTCAAAAACGATATTTGACACTACATTTGGTCTGCCACTCGGATCGAAGCCTCATGTGTGCCCCATATGCGATGGAAAGATTTGTGAGGAAGGCTGCATTAAAGCAGCATTTGCTGCTTCATGATGGGCTAAAACCATACAAATGCGAAACGTGTGGAAGAGGTTTTGCTCGTAAGGACTCATGCTGAATGAAAGCCTCTGCCACATTTTTTTCTCATACAAAAGAGAAGCCTCACACGAAAGAAAAAAAGCTTATTCGTGTGAGTTGTGCAGTGCGACATTTTCTCTTAAGCATCATTTGCAAGATCATTATCGGGTCCACACCGAAGAAAAACCGTATGTGTGTGACTTGTGCCAAAAAACATTTTCTTATAAAAGTAATTTATCATGTCATATGAAACTCATACAAAAATAAATATGTCGAATTAGTGTAACGTTGTTTTTGAAAACGCCATAGAAAGGAAATTGTAGCTTCACAAATATTATGATTTATGTGTATGTATAAAATTTTTCATTTAATTTATTTTTAAAATTTTATTCTGAAAACATCCTCCTCTTTTTAACATAAATGGTACTTTTTATTCAAGTGACGTGTGTGGCTTTTTAAACACTAGAAACATTTTTTGTTGATACTTAATTATTGAATGTTGAGTCACGTATCAGTATCATCGTATTCTTATGTATTGTTAGAAATGAAAATTTACAATAGGTATTTTAAAATATAGTATGTGTATAGAGAGTTAATGCAATACGTGCATTAATTTAAGGTCTCTTTTTTAGATTACTTAATATTTAATTCTATAATTTACCATCTCTATATTTGGCTTTTATTCCATGTGAAAGTTTTTATGTATAATTACGAGTATGTGCTTTTTTTAATGAAATTTTAATATTTAAATAGGTGTTTTTACGCAAACAGTGTTGAATGAAGGTGTGTGTTTATTCTGTAACAACAGATTTGTTTCATATATCCGACCATTCATTTTTGATACTTTCTAATTTGAAGACAAATGATTGTATAAAATAATAAATTGTTGTAATAAATTTCATTAGACATAACATTTGTTATTAAATATAAAATGTAATTAATTGATGAAATAAAAAACTTTTTTTTACTTTTTAATTTCGGCTATGTTTCATTTATTTATGTTGATAAAAAATTTTTATGCTGCTATGCGTATTTACAGCTGCTTCATTTAGCCTACCTCTGTAAAATGAAAGATTCTGTTTAAAACTGCCGAAGTGTATGGGACACAGTGATACTTTTTTGTTGTTCATTTATATTTTTTTCTTTGTTCCCGCATGCTTTCCTCCAATTCTCATCCTGTCAAGTGGGTTATGGGTGGGATGATATCACATCATGCCCTGATCTATTTTCTTCAGCGAATATTGACAGCTTCAAGTTGGGAAATAAAGCATTAATTTTTAAATCATAAAATAATTTAAGTTTTAAACGTGATAAAATAAAATGCATGCAACCATGTAACAGACGATGAGTGAGTGTGAGGAATGCGCATTTCTAGATGCTCTCGTTGCCTAAATGAATTGAGTCCTAATTTGCAAAAACATGAACAATTTAACCAGGTTTCACTTTTTCACAAAGCTCTTGTGAAAATAATCATTCTAGAAGGGCATTTCTAATCTGTTTTTTTTTTTTTTTTTTGTAATTTAAACAAAATCGAATCTATTCTAATTGTATACCTATCTTCTGTATTCTGTTTATGCGTATTATATTATAATAATTTCTGATTAAACATATGTAGGTTATTTTCACTCAAAACTGTAATTCAATGTCGTTTATTAATTTTTAATGAAAACCTAAATGTATATTATTTGTAAACGATATATTTAATTAAAAACTTATTTAATTTGTGGAGTTATTTGCAGTTAGTGTTAATGCAAATGCGTTCTTGAACTTTCAGTTTTCGCCGAATAAATCGCGTTATTTGTTTTTGTGTGCATGCATGTTGCAAACTGACATTCAGTGTTCCTTCAAATTTCGATAATTTTGTAAAAATTCTCGTTTTATCAAACATTGTCTCGTTGATTCTTAATTTTTGTAACAGACTATAAAAGTAGATATCTCATGAAGCAAAAACTTGCAGGCCACGGAGAGTAGGTTTTTCAATTTCCTAAGAGGTCTTGAATTGATGCTTTCGATTTTTACTATGAAAATACAGTTTTTCGGATGTAAAAGTTTATTGGTTTGTTTTTGAAAATGTTTTTTGTGTTATTCAAATATTGTTTGGAAGACTTTTCTGAATTTTTGACTGAGTTGCTGATAAAGGATTCATTTTCATTGCCCTATTATGCCGTGCATGGCGACTGATGATGCTGAGGTGAACTGGACAGGTCCACTCCGAAGTACCCTGGGAGACTGCTTTGCCTACTTCTCCAGAGATGCAAATTTCTGCTGAAGAACGATGTGCTAGAATTCACGCATTCTTATGAAGAAAGAGCTTGCTCAAAGTCTGCTGAATACTTTCAAATGCTACAATCTTTTTGGCCATACATTTGATGAGGTTGATCATGTCAAGTTATATATGCATAAATTATTTTTTATTACTTAATAAAAAACATGAATAATCAATAAGTTAATTTTTATAATATATATATATATTTATATATATATATTACTCTTTTTCTATCTAATCAATGGGTTTAAAGCTTCTAAACTTCGCAATGCAGAAAATAGAGGGGTGAGCAAACAAGGTTCTACGTCAATTGGCAAATCATCATCACTCAACACTTTGTAATGCGCGAAATTTTTTATATGAGTTTAGCATTTTAGCAGCAACTTCAACGCGTGTGAATGTTGGCAGTACAAAAAAAAAAAAAAAAAAAAAAAAATTCCAAAACAACTATTGATAAGTAGATGTGTGCATTTCACAAAAAATTTGGAAATAATTTTGGAACAACATTATTTTCAGTATAAACCATTGTTTTTAAGGAACTTTAACTGGGACATCGAGAATAGAGAAAATTGTTTTTGATCAACAACAACATGCAATGCATTAATAGCAATTTATGCATGTATTTAATAATCGTATTTCTATTCACTAACAATAATACATCGCTATTAAATATTCATTTTCTTTTTCTTTTCGCATATTGTAATTATTTAGTCTGTCATAGACAATTTGGGTAAAGAAATTTGCATGATGGTAGTTTACCCATTGTTAAAAGATGTTTTGAATAGGATATTCTCATTGTCTATTCTGGGATGTTATCACTTCAGAGGAAATTTAGAATAATTGAATTTGAAAAGAAAGAAACCCCTCAAAATTTGAATAATTGTAAAATTGATATATTTAAATTTTTTGAAAAAGGACTTAAGTTTATAATGCGTGTGCAAACTGATAAG
>BPLR01021687.1:0-75534 GCA_021605095.1 Caerostris extrusa | reverse complement strand
AGAACACACACACTTTGACCTTACTTTCCCCATTAAATTTGCAAATATATAGTACACTCAGCAGCGTTATCCAGGGAGTACTATGATGCAACCTGCTAGATAAACACCAATATATCCTTATAATTTAAAAATTGAAGACACGTACCCACATCTCACCTCCTCGAGTCCAATAAAGGATTTTCTAAAGATATGAATATATCGTGCCCATTCCTGGCGTTCATTTGAGGGATTTTCGGTATGACATTGGTTATCGATTTTGGGACAAACTTATCCAAATCCATATTTAATGCGATATGTTTTATTATTTATTTAACACTGTGTAATATTACTAGTATTTAGGGTCTGATGGCCGAGTGATTAACATTGTGGCGCTCGGTACGCAAGGTTTCGGGTTGCCGAGTCCGTAAATGGCGGAGTATGCTTGTAGGTGGTTCCGGAATCCATTTTAACTGGCGGGTCGGTCCTGTCTGGGACGCTACGGTGGGCGTAGGGCTTGAACACCTTACCCGTAAAGAAGCTGTCATGTCTCGAAATCTACTGCCAGCAGGTAGCTAAACTTGGCCATCAGCATGGGGCTGTTACGCCAACGAAGAAGTCAGTACTTCCATTTAGTCTTTTAATTCCCACAATTTAGAAGGGGTGATTTGGGGCCTGAATGGCCCGGTGTCTGGCGCTCGGTGCCTGGGTTTCGGGTTCGAGTCCGGCGGTGCCGTGGTTGTAATTAGTTCCGGAATCCACTTTAATCCGTCGATTTGATCTCCTATGACTGTAAGCGTCACGGGGCAGAAGTTGGGCTCTACCTACGGGTGCTCCACATCAGAAAAGAAGCTGCACCCATCCTCCCATGAGGACACGACAACAACAACAAAAGGGTGATTTCTGAGATATATAATAATGAAAGATTTAAAAGTTTAATTCAATTTGCTTCACAATTTTCAATTTATCTTTTTTAAATTTTTGACTTAAATCGTATTAATAAATTCCTCTGTCTCGGTGGAAGAACATTCCGACTTATAAGTGCCTTGAGTGCGTTTTCAAAATTCAGCTGGTCAAGTTTGGAAACGCACTGTCAGGTCCCATCCCCACACACACAAAAAAAGTCTCTTCTACCCGGTTTTCCTCATGTAAACCAGCATTTGTAATGTCATTAGCTTTGTTCGCTGTATCTATCGGAAATTTATTCTTAACATAGAAACTTTAACAAAGTTTTTAAAACTATTTAAAGGAAATAGTATTTCATTATAACGAAATACTATTATTTTTATTCAGTTGGAAAGTTATTGTCCCCTTATTTCTTTGTTAAACCCTCGTGGTTTTCCATTGAATCATATTTCAATGAAAGATTAACACTACTGGTTCAACGGTAACTGGTGATGCACATAATGCTATTCTTCAAAACTATTTTTACTCGTGCTGAACTTTAGAGTACTTTTTTAAAACAAGCGTTTTTTATTCAGCAAGTGAAATTCGGTGAATACATTATTTTTGAAAACATGTTTTCTTTAATTTCTCGTGGGATCTAATATTTCTCTTTGATTTCCACCGGGAGGCACAGCATAAATATTCGCTTATTGTAGAAAATTTCTATTGGTCGTTTTACATTTCATCCATTTTTAGCTTTTATGAATGCTAAATGTAACAAAATCTATGTTAAAATAGTTTAATGTTTAGTTTAGTTTGTATTTGCTCTGCGGCAAATTGTGCACACTTTGGGCTAATTTAGACCGAACCTACATTTTAACGTTGATTCCGAACCAACTCATCAACGTCCATGCCACACGAGGATTCGAACCTGATAGAATGGCCAGAGCACTAGCCAATTGGCCATCAGGCATTATTGCAGAAAATTTGATGAATTTTATTTAAGCCGTTTTTTGTCGTCTGTCGTGGCCTATCGGCAATATGCGCAGCCCGTGCTGGAGGACTGAGGTTCAATATCTGGCAGTGCTGTCAACTGTATCTGCTGCGACTATATTCACTACTTTACAGAGCTGAGGTGTATCGATGGCGATTGTGGAAATGTGTCTTGGATTGACTGGACTCTGGCTGCCTGATGGGAGTTTTACGGACTCTCTCCCATACAACGAAACTCAAATGCGGACCAGTTACCATTAAAGTCCTTCAAAGGCCCTGTTCTGCCCCTTCACCCATCGGTGGGCTGTTCATGGGATCATGCAGGCCCCCGATTTTGTGCAGTCATTGGTAGGAGGTGAAGTGTGGCTTTAAACGAAGTACTACTGATAATATTCGACGATTGGATCAATATGTTCAGCATCCACAGTTAGGCTGCCTTGACAAAATTTTTTCATGGGATTTCTCTTACGATACGCAAATGTGTGGGCATTAATCTCTATAAGCAAATATTATTAAATTAATATAATTTATGTTCTACATTTTTTTAAACGTGACGTACGAAAATGATAAAAATGCTTTAAACACCTCTAACATAAGTTTTTATAAAACTTTAAGAACGTTGGAACTGGTTAGAGGAATTTAACTATCGAACAGAGCAATCATAAGGATATATAAATTTCTAATTCATTAAAACTTCCAAAAAAAAATTCTCTAGATCATTATCAATGATGATAATTATTTTTTAGTTTTTTACAATACACACAAAAAAATTTTTTTGAACAATTAAATCGAATTTATTAAAAATCTATTTATTATTAATTTAGAAGATTAAGTCCTATTATTTTGGTAAGTGAAATTAATACTTCCTGCAAGGCTAAGCATTTTTTTCAATTTAGATTATACACATGGCTTGCTATTAAGAGATAGTTTAGTACCATTTCAATAATTTAAATAAAAACCAACATTTGTTTCAATAATCAAATCGATAATCAGAATATTTGGTTTATTATGTAAAACTTGAAAAGAACATTATCGAACGTGAATTATCGTTTTCAATAATTGTCATATTTCCAAATCAAATAAAAACTATAAAACTGAAAAAATATATATAATTATATCAATGAATGTATTTAATTAATTTCGACTCAGTAACTTTATATTAAGGATTTAATTCTTGGCACTTGAAATATTTTATTTTAAGTTTGATTACTATTCATCAATATCATTTGCGATGTGTAGTATCGATTAAAATACATTTGCTAAAAAGCTATACTTTGTTATAAAGCCCTTTTTAAAGTAATTAAATAAGTGTTTTGAAACTAAACACATTAAAAAACCTACGCAGTGGTAAATTATATCATTTTAATCAGTTGAAATTTTTTAAATGAAATTTATTTATTTATTTTTGTTTGATTATATTTTGGTTGTTCATTTTGACAGCAATTTAGAAGATGAGAAATTAATTAGAAAAAAAAAAATTTAAAAAAAATGTACATATGTCGTTGTCGTTGAACCTCCAGGATAAAAAAAAAATTACACATCTAAAGTTTTCTATCTTTTTTTTTAACAATTGCAATAATTTTTTAATTGATATAATTTTTGTTAGAAAATCTGGAAAAATATTCTCATTCCATTTTTTACGAGTGATCGATATAGTCTTAACATTATAATTAATATCGGTTTTCGTTATTTTTTTGTTAATCGATCCCTTTTACCTGTGGTCATTCCTTACTAAAATTATTTATATTTTTGCAAATAGGGTATTATTTTAATTAATTGCACTGGTCATGGTATATTTTGAATAATTAAATTAATTTTATTAAAAAAACCATTTTAATTTGATAAAGGAAATAACCGTTTTGATAAGGAAATAAATTCTTCCACAGATGTTTAAATATTTTTAAATCTTAATTAATATGCATGACTATTAAGAGATAGTTAGCCTTATTTCAATAGTTTACCACTGTGCTCAAAAAGTAAGACCAATTTTTTTTTTTTTTCAAAAATCTCTTTATTTATTCTACCAAATTTATTTCATCCCCTTTAAACTAATGCCATCCACAAAGTAATCCTCACAGTGCACTTATGAAAACTTTTTCCAATCCTCAATGCATACTAAAAAGTCATCGGCAGGGTGGGCCTTCAAAGCGCGCTACGATTCACATTGAATCTCTTCAGTCGACTCAAAACGGTGTCCCTGGGTGGTGTTTTGAGTTTAAAATAGCCAGAAGTCGCACGATGTGAATACGGTGGTTGTGGAACGATATGGGTTTCATTTTGGCGAAAAAGTCACGAAGAACAATGCAGTGTGAGCTGGTTCATTCAGTGTTTTCGGTACCAATCGAGATTTGACGCATTTGAGGACCAAGATGGAATTGACCGATCCTTTTGAAATTCCAACATCATCAGCAAGGTCTCTAATTGTAAATCGACGGTTTGCAAGCACCAAATATTTAGTCTAGCACCAAAGCTTCGTTGGTTAAGTGTTGATGGCTCTTCGTCTTCAACGCGTTCTCTTTTGCCTTCTTTGAACTGTTTATATCACTACTAAACATTTATTTCCGATATAGAATGCTCACCGAATGCCTTCTGCAACATTCTATACATTTTCCGCAAATAAAATTGAATGCGAGTTCTTTGCTCAATTAATTCAGACATTTAAAAATCGCCGGAATCTGTTTTAGCGTCTCAAAGCTCAACACTAATGAATATTTTTGACTCAAACACTAATGAATATTTTGACGTGAAATTTCACACAGTGAAATTTCAACACAAAAAAGAAAAAATTTTAAATTCCATAAGCCCCGATAATTTTAATTTGATAATTGGTCTTACTTTTTGGACACAGTAGTAAATGAGAAACAGAATTTATTTAATAATCAAATTAATTATTATAATAATTGGTTCATTATGTGAAATTTGGAAAGAACATTATAGAACGTACATTATCCTTTTCAATTGATGGTAGTGCTAATTATTTTATAATGATAAATATTTATAATAATTATTGTGGTAAAGGTAATTTTTTGGTAATAATAATTATTTTGGTAATGATAGTGGTATGGTAATGATAAATATTTTTGGTAATGATATTTATTGGTACGGTAATGGTAATTATTTTATAATGATAATTATTTATAATAATTAATGTATTAATGGTATTTTTTTGGTAATAATAATTTTTTGGTAATGGTATTTTTTTTTTGGTAATAATAATTTTTGGTAATGGTATTTTTTTTTTTTTTTGGTGGCAGTTATTGATATGGTAATAGTAATTATTTTGATAATGCTAATTATTTATGATAATTACTGTGGTAATGGTAATTTTTAATTTTTTTTTGGTAATAATAATTTTTGGTAATGGTAATTATTTTGGTAATGGTAATGATTTGTATGGTAATGGTAGTTATTTTATTGGTAGTGCATTTATTAAATTTAAAAAAAAAAAAAGTAAACTTATTAAAAAACGTTTTATCAGTAAGACAGTAAATTTTGCATCAAATAAGCACAGCCCTTTTTAACTTTGCCATGTCAGAATTTAATTAAATTAGCACAGAATTAGCTTATGAATAGAATTTTTAAAAACCCAAAATTTTATTAAAATACATTCATTAGATTGAAAAATACAGTCACGTGAGCTTTATAAAAATACTCCCAAAAACATAACTAACATTGATTCAGATTTTTATTACAGATCATTATTCTAATTAAACAACAGAAATAAAAGAGATGTCATTGTTTAGTCTTTTGTAAGAAGTTTCTTATTATATAAAACACAGATTTTTATAAAAAACCCAAATGTAACGTTTTTTTGGTGAAATTTATCTAGATAAAAAAAAAAAAAATTTCAATAATTTTAGAAATTAATTTACGCTAATGACTTTTCAACCATTAACAGCAACCTTGGAAATTGAGAGTCGTAGTTTTAAAACTCTTGAAAATTAGGGAACACATATATATTCCATTTTTTTTTTTATTTATTTGTTTCATTTCATTTTAATTCTTATAATAAAAATATAGTATAATATTGTGAGAAATCAAAATGAATTTTTTTTTAAGTGTTTGATTCAATTTTCATACTAAGTAAGCTTAAATGGTTTTCATTTATCCATTAATCCCATGAGTTTCTCTTATCGATTTTTATATTAATGAAGAATATTTATTTACAAATATGTATTGATCCAAACAGACTTGGGCATTTTAAAGCAAGATTTAGCAACAACCACATTTATTTTGCTTATATAAATTTTAGAATAGAAAATGCTTTTAGCAATAAATATGTTGCATAAAAAATTACGTAGATAGAAATCTTGCAATCAGGATGGCGTATTTTTTTCGCGCATCTAATCTTAAATTTGCAATAAATTAATAATAAAAGAAAGTTAATAATATATTTTTTCTAATATTTAAATGTTTGCTTTTTTATTAAAATAAAACTGGATCTTGTTTCCTTTTAATCCTTCATTAAAAATTTGAAAATTTCTCAAACATTTTATCAATTATATTTTCTAAGTAATTTAAATGGACAAAATGAGACAAGCCGAAAAACAAATGGGAACTGCATGGCTGAGGGTCACAGGTCTGTGCATAAAAAAAACAATGAAAAATTTTTATTCTGAAACTATTTCTATCTCTCTTTATACACAGTCCAGTCACATTAATGTGACCACCACCTACTTTCGACGTCAACGTGAAATAACCCATCACAAAAGGCAGGTGGCAGCACATGGCAGTGGAGTGTATATAAAGAATTACACTTAATACCACTTAAATACCACTTAATATACAAGAGTGTATATTCTGGTTTTTGATAGGTGGTCACATCAATGTGACTGGACTGTGTACATAAAACAAGAGATTCGCTTACATTTCTAAAAAAAAATTAAAATTATAACACATAGAAATCAGATTTTACTTTGAATTTGTTATTTTTTTTATCAGGTACACACCAAAAATTACAAAAAAAATTTTATTAGATATTTTTTTTAATTAAATTAGAATATTTGTTTTTATAAACGCCTGGCTCCATTTGATGGCATAAAGATTGAAACCTATGTGACTATGTTATTTTTTATTATCTTTTTTTTTGTATGTTTTAAATATTCATTAATAAACGATTGGTTCCCTAAATCCTCCACACGGTTATCCGTTTCGCCGCCAAATGAGAATATATTTAAATGATTTAAATGAATGACTCAAAAATCGTCCTGACTCAAGTACCGAAGAAGATATTATTCTGGAAGTGACTCAAGAGCAATGCAGAGAAGTCTATGCTGTAAATTGCATATTGCGACAACTTATATATAGCTATTCAAAATTAAGTTTTCTTTACAACGATAGCGACGTTATTACAACAGTTAGAACAACATTTAATAAACGATATTATCAGATAATTTGTAACCACAATTGAAATTTTCTCTTGATTCTTTCCACTATTAGTGGATATATTTTCCTTTTTTTTTTTTAATTATTTATACCAGGAGAAACCACAGGTCATAT
The DNA here is from genome assembly GCA_021605095.1 of Caerostris extrusa. Lineage (NCBI taxonomy): Eukaryota > Metazoa > Arthropoda > Arachnida > Araneae > Araneidae > Caerostris > Caerostris extrusa. The sequence goes on along the minus strand of BPLR01021687.1, from coordinate 68,181 downwards.
ATGCTAGTACACTAGAAATAAGCTTGAATACAATATACATCTAAATCTCAGCGTGCGATTTAAAAAAGAAATGAACAGCTCTACCTCGAAATGCATGAGATTGAAGAGATATTTCACCTCTTGACTGAAGACAAAAACGTGGTGCACAAAAAAAAGCGAAAAGCATTTCCACACCAATCCTATCCTGATGGCCTCTGGCCTCTGAGACAACCTTTTGCTTTAAGGACTGGCGCAAGGTTGGCTCCCCTAAATCTTCCACGGGTCCCCGTTTCCCAGCCAAAGGGGAATTGTTTTTAACTAGTGGTTCAGCATCCATTCCTGTTTGCAGAGAGGTCTCCTGTGCGCTTTCAATCTCCTGCCGTTGTTTATGAATGCAAATAGGTTTGGGAAAGTGGAGGATTTTTCCCGAGACCTATGCAAGCGAGGAAGAAGTATTTGATGGAGGTATATAACTACGGATAACAAAAAAAAGACGCCAAAGAAATTTTCTGCATTGTATTTACATAGTTCAGTTTGGATATTGGGGTGCTAAAGTGTTTGTTAACTATACGAACGAACGGGATGAATGAAATGTTATGCTTTTCTTTTTGATATTAATAAAAATCATATTTGAATAAAAAAAAAACACCCAGATCCGAATTCATTTGAATAAACCATTTTCAATTACATGCAAATGTTCATAGATACTGTTTCGAAATGGTTTTGTTGGGATTGTAAATTTAAGGAAAATATTTGAATTAAGTGAATAAATATAGTTTAGTTTGCATATTGGGAACCATCTGGTGGCATGATGATTGAAATTGATGTGGCTATGTTATTTTTATTGTCTTTATGATATATTTTAAATATTTTTTAAAGGTTGGCTCCTAAATCTGACAGGGATATTCGTTTCTCAGCCAAATAAATAATTCAATATCCATCCTGTCTGCAGAGAATTCTTTGTTCTAAATTGCATATCGGGACTACTTATTATGCATCTCATCTTCGACGCAACATCCCCATGGTGGGCCAATGTCAATATGCCTACAGGCACATTTCGAGACATAAGACGTTTTTCTTTTTTACGGGGTAGGGTTGTCAACCCAACGCTCTACAGTCATATTAGACAGGGACTTATAGTTTAAAGTGGATTCTGAACAACTACAAACATTCATGGCACCTCAGGGACTCGAAACTAAAACCTGTTGCATCGCTTTTCAAACCTTGGCCATCAAAACCCCGTTTATATTGATTCAAAAGAATTCCTTCTTTACAACGATAGCAGCAATGTTACAGCATTTATTACAAAAATTAATACACCATTTATTAAATGAGTATTTTTCACTTATGAGATAAATTGCATCCATAATGAAGATATTCTCTTGATTCGTTACACTTTTAGTGGATATTTTTTTTTATTAAAAAAATTGTTTATACCAGGGGAAACACTGACTCATATCTGCTAACACTATAAATAAGCCTGAATACAATATACATCTAAATCTTTGTGAGCGATTTGAAAAAAATGCACAGCTCTATCTAGAAATGCATGAGATTGAAGAGATATTTCACCTCTTGACAGAAGACAAAACGAGGTGCATAAAAAAAAGCGAAAAGCATTTCCACACCAATCCAATCCTGATGGCCTCTGGCATTCGAGACAACCTTTGTTTTATGAACTGGCGCAAGGTTGGCTCCCTAAATCTTCCACGGGTCTCCGTTTCCCCGCCAACGGGGAATTACATTTGAACGAGCGGTTCAGCATCCATCCTGTTTGCAGAGAGTCTCCGTGCACTTTCGATCTCCTGCCTTTGTTTATGAATGCAAATGGGTTTGGGAAAGTGGGGTATTTCTCCGAGACCTAGGCAAGCGAAGAAGAAGTATGTTGATGGAGGTATATTACGACGGATAAAAAAAGTCGCCAAATAATTTTTTTGGAGTTGTATACGTGGAAATCTAACTATTCAATCACTTAAAAAGTTGTGCTGGTAGACAGTTGAGAAACATGCTAAAAATGTGAATAAAGATAGTTTAGTTTGAATACTGGAGGACTAAAGTGTTTGTTAACTTTTGGAATGTTTGAAATGTCTGGAATATTATGCGTTTCTTTTTGATTTTAATAAAAATCGTATTTGAAAAAAAAGCATATTCAAATCCGAATTCAGGTTGAATAAATAGTTTTAAAGGACATGCAAATGTTCGTAGATATTGTTTCGAAATGGTTTTGTTGCAATTGTGAATTTTTGTTGGTTTTGTGCAATTTGTTGCTATTTTTAGAAGTATTTTCCACCGTAATGAATGTATTTTAATATAATTTTGCTTTTTTTTTAAAAAATCTATACATAAATTATTCTGTGCCTAATTTGATTAAATTCTGGCTTCTAATGACTTCTCACCATTAACAGCAACCTTGGAAATTGAGAGCCTTAGTTTTAAAACCCTTGAAAATTAGGGAACACATATATATTCCATTTTTTTTTTTTTTTATTTATTCGTTTCATTTCGTTTCAATTCTTATAATAAAAATATAGTATAATATTGTGAGAATGCAGAATGAAAATTTTATGCTGCATATTACGTTATTTTAATATATATATATATATATATATATTAGTGTTTGGAGCCTGTATGGCCGAGTGGCTAGCGCTCTGGCGCTCGGTACCAGAGGTCTCGGGTTCGAGTTCCCGGCGGTGCCATGGAAATTTGTAGTGGTTCGGAATACACTATAAGCCGTAGGTCCCGGTCTGATAAGATCGTAGAGCGTTGCGGGGACATTGTTACTCCGCTTCCGCGGCTTATCTTCAAGTTACACGCGCTCCTGGGTAGTGCAAAGTGAGTAACATATGTGCAGCGCTTGCCCTAAGGCATCCAAGACCAAGCTGTCTAAGTGCTTGCCAGCTGCATTAGAAAGAAAAAAATAAATAAATACATTAGTGTTTGTTTCATTTTTTTTTTCCTAACTAAGCATAAAAGTTATTAATATCCTGGTTTTCATTTATAGATTTTTTTTTTATATGAATGAAGAATATTTGTCCACAAACACATGTTGGATCCAAACAGGCTTGGGCAAATTTTAATGTGTGACAAAGCAACAACCGTGTTTATTTTTTACCCAAATTTTAGAATAGAAAATGCTTTTACCAATAAAAGTTACATAGATAGAAATCCTGCAATCAGGCTGGTACATTTTTGACAAATATCTAATCTTACATTTGCAATAAAATAATAATGAAAAAAAAAAAGTGAATAATATATTTTTCTATTATTTAAATGTTTACTTTTTTTTATTAAAATAAAGCTTGATGATGTTCCCATTTTAATCCTTCATCAAAGTTTAATAATTTTTCAAAACAATCACTAATTATATAAGTAAAATAAATGGACAAGATGAGACAAGCTTCAAAAAAAACATAAATAAAGGTCATGCCATGGTCTGTGCATCCTTGCATTACAAAATGCATAAAAGAACGACATATACGATTTAAAAATATCAATGAAAAACTATACCACAATTTAATAACACGTGGGCTGAAAAGTTCGTAGGCTGACACATAGATGGCGCTACTAGTATTAAATCCATATGATTTTTAGTTCGCCCTAACCTTCAAAAGACACGCGTATAAATTTGACAGCTGTTGCTCTACTAGTATCAGTTATGAGTTATAGTGAAGTTATAGCATTTTAGTGTTCATCGGCTGACTGTCGATTGGACTCCGGTGTGAAATGATGGAGCCATGTTTCATCCATTGTCACATATCGACGCAAAAATTCGGGTTTATTACGATTGAACAGCTTCAAACACTGCTTAGAATCCTCAATTGGTTGTTGTTTTGGTCGATTGTGCGCTCGCGCTGCACCCACTTTGAACAGAGCTTTCGCATATCCAAATATTCATTCACGATATGTCCAATACGTTCCTTTGATAGCTTTAGGGTCTCAGCTATCTCAATCCACTTCACTTTACGGTTATCAGAAATTATTTTGTGGACTTTTTGATGTTTTCATGGGTAACAGCCTCTTTGGGGCGTCCGCTGCGTGCATCGCCCTTGGTACTCATTTCGCCTCGTTTAAATTTAGCAAACCACTTCTCGACGGTTGATTTTCCTGGTGCAAAGTCCGAATAATGCTTATCAAGCCAAGTCTTGGCTTCAATAGTATTTTTTTTCGCCAAAACGCAAAGCTTTATTAACACACGAAATTCCTTTTTATCCATTTTTTTTTAAACTAACAAAAGTTGCTTCATTAAAAATGCTATAACTCACATACTAACAGTGCAATAGCTGTCAAATTTATACACGTGTCTTTTGAAGGTTAGGGCTAACTAAAAGTCATATGGATTTAATATTAGTAGGGCCATCTATGTGTCGGCCTACGGACCGTTTAGCCCACCTGTTATCCTGAAACTATCTCAGGGACCTGATGGCCGAGTGACTAGCGCCGTTGCGCTTGGTGCCACAGGATTCGAGTCATAACATGGATGTTTGTAATGATTCAGAATCATCTTTAAATTGTAATTCCCGGTTTGATATAATTAGAGCGTTGGGCTTTTGCTGACAACCCTACCCCGTAAGAAAAAAAAAAAACGTCTTCTCTCTCCAAATATGTCAGTAGGCAGATCGCCTTGGCCCACCATGGGCTGTTGTGTCAGGAAGTTAGTTAAAAACTATCTCAATCTCCTTATATATAAAGAAAGAGATTCGCTTACATTTCTAAAAAAATTAGAACTATAATATTTAGAACACAAATTTAATTTGAATTTTTTTTTTTTAGTACACACCATAAAAATAACGTAAATTTTTATTAGATATTCTTGTACTTAAATGAGAATATTTGTTTTTGTAAATGCCTGGCGCCCTCTGGTTGGGTATTGTTTGAAATTTATGTGGATATGTTATATTAATTGCCTCTTTGGCATGTTTTAAATATTCTTTTATCAAAGATAAGCCCCTAAATATCCCTCGGCCATCCATTTTTAAGCCAAAGGAGAATACATTTAAATAATTGACTCAACATCCATTCTTTCTGCAGAGAGGCATATTGCTCCTATTGACATCTAAATTACATATTGCGTCTGTTTATACATTAAAATTCAAAATAATTTTTCTATACAACAATATCGACAGTTAATTACAACAACAGTTAATACAACATTTATAAAACAATAGTTTTTCATTTATCAGATAATTTACATCCGCTACCAAGATTAATTCTTTGAACTTTGTCCGTTTTTTTTTTAATTCATACCATGGTAAACATCGGGTCATATCTGGTAGTGCATTATAAATAAGCCTGAATACAAAATACATCTAAATCTTTGTGTGCGATTTAAAAAACAGAATCGCTCTACCTAGAAATGCATGAGATTTAAGAGATAGTTCACCTCTTGACAGAAGACAAAACGAGGTGTATGAAAAAAGCGAAAAGCATTTCCACACCCATCCGATCCCGATGGACTCCGGCATCCGAAACGACCTTTGTTTCTATGGACTGGCGCGAGGTTGGCTTCAATAAATCTTTCACGGGTCTCCGTTTCCCCGCCAAACGGGAATTACATTTGAACGAATGGTTCAGCATCCATCCTGTTTGCAGAGATGTCTCCGTCCGCTTTCGAGCATCTCTCGATCTCCTGCCTTTGTTTATGAATGCAAATGGGCTTGAGAAAGTGGAGTATTTTTCCCGAGACCTATGCAAGCGAAGAAGAAGTATTTTGATGGAGGTATATGACGACGGATAAAAAAGAAATACGCCAAAGAATTTATTCTCATTGTATATGTGGAAATCTAGCTATTCAATCACTTAAATAGTTGTGTTAGTAGACAGGCTAAAAATGTGAATGAAGATAGTTTAATTTGGATATTGGGGGAATAAAGTGTTTGCTAACTATAGGAAAGAATGATATGTCTGGAAACATTTTGTGTTTCTCTTTTGATTTCAATTAAAATCATATTTGAATAAGAAGCACTCGATTCCGAATTAATTTGAATAAACAGTTTTAAATTGCATGCAAATGTTCATAGATATTCTTTCGAAATAATTAGTTTGTAAATTTAGGAACATATTTGAATAATAATGAAAATAATATGATCGTCTCGTTTTAATGAAAAGGTAAATTTATGGATTTTTATTCCTGTGTTTTTTAATATGTCTGGAATGAACTGAAACAATTGGTAGATAGCACATTGGAATTTAGAGCCCTGGGTAGAGTGACTAGCGCCCGGCGTCCCAGATTTCGGTTTGAATACCGGCGGCCTCACGGATTATTGCAGTGTTTCGGAATCCGTTTAAGCCGTAGTTCCCAGTCTCATATGACTTTAGAGAGTAGGGCAGTTATCGTTACCCCGTGAAAAGAAAACACCTTCTGTCTCAATATATGCCTGTGTGTAAACTACTGCTACTACACCATACTACTTTACATAGAGCTGAGCTGCCCCTATACAGTTCGGGAATGATGTGGGTGAGAAGTGGACTCTGTAGTGTTCTGTAGTCATATGAGACTGGGACCTACGGCTTAAACGGATTCCGAAACACTGCAATAATCCGTGATGCCGCCAGGATTTGAACCCGAAATCAATGGCACTGAGAGCCAAAGCGCTAGTCACTCGATCATCCAGCCCCTGTTTATGTGCAGTCATGCAAATTAACTTTTTCTTTACAACGATAGCAGCAATATTACAACATTTATTACAACAGTTCATACAACATATATTAAACAATAATTAGCTTTTATTTATCAGATAATTGGCATGCGAGATTGATTTTCTCTTGATTTTTACACTTTTAATGGATATTTTTTTCCTTATTTTATTTAAAATGCTTATACCAGGAGAAGCAACCGGGTTATATCTGGTAATACATTATACATAAGCCTGAATACAATAATCTAAATCTCTGTGTGCTATTTTAAAAAAAAAATGAACAGCTCTACCTAGAAATGTATGAGATTTAAGAGATCATTCAACTCCTGACAGAAGACAAAACGAGGTGCACGAAAAAGCGAAAAAGCATTTCCACACCAATCCGATCCTGATGGCCTCTGGCATCCGAGACGACCTTTGTTTTATGGACTGGCGCAAGGGTGGCTCCCCTAAATCTTCCGCGGGTTTCCGTTTCCCCGCCCACCATGGCCTGTTATACCATTGAGTTGGAAACGATTTCAAATCTCTTTATACATAAAGCAAGAGATTCGTTTACATTTTTAAAAAATGAAAACCATAACACTTAGGAAACAAATTTTACTTCTATTTTTTTTTTTTATCTGGTACACACAAAAATTACAATTTTTTTTTTTTTTTATTAAATATTTTCTTAAATAAGTGAAAAATTTATTTTTGTAAACGCTTGGCGCCATCTGGTGGCATAATGATTGAAATTTATGTGGTTATGTTATTTTTATTTATTAATTTATTTATTTTGTACCTTTTAAATACACTTTTATAAAAGGTTGGCTCCATATATCTTCCACGGCTATCCGTTTCCCCGCCAAATGAATAACTCAATATCCAACCTTTCTGCATAGAAGTCTCTGCTTTAAACTTCATTAATTGAATATTGCGACTGTATATATAGCACTACATATTGTGATGGATGACTTACATATATAGTGATGGAGGACTTACATATGTAGTGAACTATCTTCTTTACAATGACAGCAGCAACATTACAAAATTTATAATAACAGTTAATACAACATTTATTAAACGATAGTTTTTATTTATCAGATAAGTGGCATCCGAGATTTTCTCTGGATACTTAACACTTAAAAAAATTGTTCATACCTGGGACAACACCAACTCATATCTGCCAGTGCAATATAAATAAGCTCGAATACAATACATATCTAAATCTCTGTGTGAGATTTAAAAATAAATGAACCGGTAATCTACCTAGAAATGCATGAGATTGAAGAGATAATTCACCTTCTGACAGAAGACAAAACGAGGTGCACAAAAAAACATTTTATCAGCGAGCGCAAAGCATTTCGCAAGCAAAAACATTGCGAGGTGCACTTTTAAGCGACATTTCCACACCAATCCGATCCTGATGGCCTCTGGCATCCGAGACGACCTCTGTTTTATGGACTGGCGCGAAGTTGGCTCCCCCTAAATCTTCAACGGGTCTCCATTTCCCCGCCAAAGGGAATTACATTTGAACAAGTGGTTCAGCATCCATTCTGTTTGCAGAGATGTCTCCGTGCGCTTTCGAGCCTCTCTCGATCTCCGCCTCTGTTTATGAATGCAAATGGGTTTGGGAAAGAGGTGGATTTTTCCGAGACCTATGCAAGCGAGGAAGAAGTATTTGATGGAGGTATATTACGAGGATAAAAACAAAAAGTCGTCAAAGCATTTTTTGCATTGTATTTGTGGAAATCTAACTATTCAATCACTTTTAAGTGATGGTAGACAGTTAAGAGGCATGCTAAAAATGAGAATAAAGATAGTTTAGTTTAGATATTGGGGGACTTAAGTGTTTGTTAACTATAGAAACGAAAGGAATGTCTGGAACGTTACGCGTTTCTTTTTGATTTAAATAAAATTCGTATTTGAATAAGAAACATTCAAATCCAATTTCATTTGAATAAACAGTTTTAAATTGCATGGAAATGTTCATAGATATTGTTTGTAATGGTTTTGTTGGGATTTTAAATTTAAGGAACATATTTGAATTTATTTTGCTCTTAATAATGAAAATGATATGATCTTCTCGTTTTATGAAAAGGTCAATTTATGATTTTTATTGCTTTATTTTTATGTGTCTGACATGAACTAGAAAGAATGGTAGATAGCGCGTTGGAATTTGGAGCCAGATGCCCGAGTGACTAGCGCTCTATGCCATAGGTATATTGTTCGACTCCGTGGTGAGAGGAATGTTTATAGTGGTTCGAAATCCACAATAAAAGCATAGGTCCTGGTCTAATATGACTATAGAAAGTTGGGTTAACAGTCTTAACCTGTAAAAAGAAAACATCTCCGATCTCAAAATCTGCGAGTATGCAGACTACTACACCACACCATTCTGCCTAGAAATGAGTAGCCCCTATGAAGTTTAGGAAAGATATCTGTGAGAAGTCTGATTGGTCTCTGTGACTCTCTAATAGGTTATAATGAGACTGGGACTAATGGCGTAATGTGGATTCCGAATTACTACGAATATCGATGGCATCGCAGGGATTAGAACCAGAAAACCTGTAGCACTGAGCTCCAAATCGTTGGTCACCCGGGTATCAAGCCCCGTCTATGTAGGGTTTTTTTTAAATTGTTTATACTAGGCGAAACACTGGGTCATATCTGTTGGAATATAATAACCACGAATGCAATATATATAAATCTCTGTGTACGATTTGAAAAAAATTAACATTTTTATCTAGAAATGCATGATATTTAAGAGATAATTCCCCCTTGGCACAAAAGCGGTTGTCACTCGGTCTTCAGCCCGGTCATGCATAGTGATTCAAAATATTTTTTTTCTTTTCGACGATAGCCGCAACATTACAGTATATAATACAACATTTATTAAACGATAGCTCTTCATTTATCCTACACTTTAAATCCACAATTGAAATTTTCTCTTGATTTCATTCCCCTTTAATGAATATTTTTTCCTTTTTTTTTTTAAAACTGCCACATCAGGAAAACACTATATCACATCTGCTAGTACACTATTACTAAGATGGAATACAATATATATCTAAATCTCTGTGTGCGATTTAAAAGAAATGAACCATTCTACAGTTCGACATCCATCCTGTTTGCAGAGAGTCTCGTGCGCTTTCCAGCATCTCTCAATCTCCTGCCCATGTTTATAGATGCAAATGAGTTTGAGAAAGAAGAGGATTTTTCCGAGACCTATGCCAGCGAAGAAGAAGCATTTTGATGGAGGTACATTAAGACAAATAAAAAAAAAAAACGCCGAAGAGTTTTTTGGCATTGTATATGTGGAAATCTAACTATTCAATCACTTAAAAAGTTGTGTTGGTAGACAGACTAAAAATGTGAATAAAGATAGTTTAGTTTGGATATTGGGGAATAAAGTGTTTGTTAACTATAGGAAGGAATGATATGTCTGGAAACATTATGTGTTTCTTTTTTTGATTTCAATAACAATCACATTTGAGTAAGAAGCTCTCGATTCCGATTTAATTTGAATAAACAGTTTTAAATTGCATGCAAATGTTCATAGATATTGTTTTAAAATAGTTTCGTTGCGATTGTAAATTTAGGGACATAGTTGCAAATAATGAAAATAATATGATCGTCTCATTTGAAAAGGTAAATTTATGGATTTTTATTCCAGTGTCTTTAATATGTCTGGAATGAACTAGAAATAATTGGTAGACAGCGCATGTGATTTTGGAGCCTGGCGGTAGAAGGACTAGCTACCGGTGTCATAGATTTCGGTTTGAATACCAGCGGGATCATGGATTATTGTAGTGTTTCGGAATCCGTTTAAGCCGTAGGTCCCAGTCTCATATGACATTAGAGAGTAGGGCAGATATCGGTACCTTGTAAAATGAAAGCACCTCCTGGCTCAATATCTGCGAGTATGTAAACTACTGTTACTACACCATACTACTTTAGAGCTGAGCTTCCCTATATAGTTTGGGAAGGATGTGGGGAGAAGTCTGACTGGACTTGTAAAGTTCTATGGTCATATGAGACTGGAGATACTACAATAATTCATGAGGTCACCGGGATTTGAACCCGAAATCAGTGGCACTGAACGCCAAAGAGCTAGTCACTCGATCATCCAGCTCCTGTTTATGTGCAGTCATTCAAATTAACTTTTTTTTTTTTTACAATGGTAGCAGCAATATTACAACATTTATTACAACAGTTCATACAACATATATTAAACATTAGCTTTCATTTGTCAGATAATTGCATGCGAGATTGGATTTTCTCTCGTCTGTTTTACACTTTTTAATGGATATTTTTCCTTATTTTATTTAAATTGTTTATACTAGTGGAAAACCAGGTCATATCTGGTAGTACACTATAAATTAGCCTGAATACAATATACATCTAAATATCTGTGTGCGATTTAAAAAAAATATCAACAGCTCTACCTAGAAATGCATGAGATTCAAGAGGTAATTCAGCTCCTGACAGAAGATAAAACGAGATGCATGAAAAAGCGAAAAAGCATTTACACACCATCCGATCCCGATGGCCTCTGGCATCCGAGACGACCTTTGTTTTATGGACTCTCGCGAGGTTGGCTCCCCTAAATCTTCCACGGGTCTCCGTTTCCTCGCCAAAGGGGAATAGCACATTGAAACGAGTGGTTCAGCATCCATCCTGTTTGCAGAGATGTCTCGGTGCGCTTTCGAGCAACTCTCGATCTCCTACCTTTGTTTATGAATGCAAATGGGTTTGGGAAAGTGGAGTGTTTTTCCGAGACCTATGCATGCGAAGAAGTATTTGATGGAGGTATGTTACGACGGATAAAAAAATGCGCGAATTTTTTCGCATTGCGTATGTGGAAATCGCACTCACTTAAAATGTTGTGTTAGTAGACGGTTGAGAATGATGCTAAATAATCTCAATAAAGATAGTTTAGTTTGGATAATGGGACACTAAAGCGTTTGTTAACTGTATGAATTAATGGAATGTCTGGAAGGTTATGATCGTGTTTGAATAAGAATATTCAATCCGAATACATTTGAATAAGCATTGTTAAATTACATGCAAATGTTCTTAGAAATTGATTCGAAGGGGTTTTTGCTGGAATTGTAAATTTAGAAACATATTTGAATTTTTTTTTTCTTAATATTGAAAATAGTATGTGCTTCCCGTTTTATGAAAAGGTAAATTTATGGACTTTTATTGATCTATTTTTTATTTGTCTGAAATGAACCAGAAATATTTGTTAGAAAGTGCGTTGGATTTTGGAACCTGATGACCGAGTGACTAGAGCTCGTTGAGACAGTTTTCGTGTTCGAGTTTCGGTGGTGCCATTGATCTTTGTAGTGGTTCGGAATCCTATAAAAGCGTAGGTCCCGGCCTAATAAGACTGTAGAGAGTTACACTGACAAACTTATACCGTAAAAGTAAACACCTCCTGCCTCAAAATCTGCGAGTAGGCAAACTACTACTACTGCACCACATCACACCACAGTGCATACAGATGAGTAGTCCTATACAGTTTTAAAATGATATGTTTGAGAAGTCTGACTGAGCTCTGTGATTCTCTACGGTCATATGAGACAGGAACCTACGGCTTAAAGTGGATTCTGAACTACTACAAATATCCCTGGCACCGCCAGAATTCGAACTAGAAAGCCTGTGACATCAAGCTCCAAAACGCTAGCCACTCAACCGTCAGGCCCCTATTTATATATAGTGATTCAAAATAATTTTTCCTTCATAACGATAGCGGCCTTTTACAACAGGTGTTACAACATATTTTAAACAATAGCTTTCATTTATCAGATAATTGTCCTCCGCTACTGGATTTTCCTCTTGATTCTTTGCACTTTTAATAGACATCTTTTCTTTTTTTTTTTTAAATTGTTTAAACCAGGGAAACACCGAGTCATATCTGCTATTGCAATATAAATAAGCTCGAATGCAACATATATCTAAAACTCTGAGTGCGATTTGAAAAATAAATGAGCAGCTCTACCTAGAAATGCATGAGATTGAAGAGACAATTCACCTCTTGACAGAAAACAAAACGAGGTGCATAAAAAGCGAAAAGAATTTCCACACCCAATCCAATGCTGATGGCCTCTGGCATCCGAGACGACCTTTGTTTTATGGACTCGCGCAAGCTATGGCTCCCGTAAATATTCCGCGGGTATCCGTTTCCCCCGCCAAAGGGGAAAAGTACATTTAAACGAGTGGTTCAGCATCCATCCTTCTTGCAGAAAGATTTCAGTGCGCTTTCGAGCAACTTTCAATCTCCTGCCTTTGTTTATGAATATAAATGGGTTTGGGAAAGTGGAGTATTTTTCCGAGACCTATTTACGCGAAGAAGAAGTATTTTGATGGAGGTATATTACGACGGATAAAAAAAGAATGCAAGGAATTTTTTTGGCCATTGTATATGTGGAAATCTAGCTATTCAATCACTTAAAAAATTGTTTTAGTAGACAGTTCCTGAAGCAGGCTAAAAATTTGAATAAAGATAGTTTTGTTTGGATATTGGGGAATAAAGTGTTTGTTAACTATAGGAAGGAATGATATGTCTTGGAAACATTATCTGTTTCTTTTATTTCAATAAAAATCATGTTTGAATAAGAAACACTCGATTCCGATTTAATCTGAATAAACACTTTTAAATTGCATGCAAATATGTTCATATATATTCTTTCAAAATAGTTTTGTTGCGATTGTAAATTTAGGAACAAATTTGAATAATAATGAAAATAATATGATCGTCCCGTTTTATAAAAGGTAAATTTATGGATTTTTATTCCTTTTTTATATATCTGGAATGAACTGGAAACAATTGGTAGATAGAGGGTTGGGTTTTGGAGTCTGGCGGTAGAGTGATTAGCGCCCGGTGTCACAGATTTCGGTTTGAATACCGGCGGGATCATGGATTATTGCAGTGTTTCGAAATCCGTTTAAGTCCCAGTCTCATATGACTTTAGAGAGTAGGGCAGATATCGTTACCCCGTAAAAAAGAAAACACCTCCTGTCTCAATATCTGCGATTATGTAAACTACTGCTACTACACCATACTACTTTACGTAGAGTTGAGCTGCCCCTATACAGTTTGGGAATGTTGTTGAGAAGTCTGACTGGGCTTTGTGATGTCTCTATGGTCATATGAGACTGGGATCTACGGCTTAAACGGATTCCGAAACATTGCAATAATCAATGAAGTCGCCGGGATTTGAACCCGAAATCTGTGGTACTGAGAGCCAAAGCGCTAGTCACTCGATCATCCAGCCCCTGTTTATATGTAGTCATTCAAAGTAACTTTTTCTTTACAACGATAACAGCAATATTACAACACTTATTACAACACTTATTACAACATATACTAAACAATAGCTTTCATTTATCAATAATTGGCATGCGAGATTGTATTTTCTCTCGACTCTTTTACACTTTTAATGGGTATTTTTCCTTATTTTATTTAAATTGCTTATACTAGGGTAAAAACCAGGTCATATTTGCTAGTACACTATAACTAAGGTTGAATACAATATATATCTAAATCTCTGTGTGCGATTACAAAAGGAAATGTACAGTTCTACCTAGAAGTTCATGAGACTGAAGAGATAATTCACCTCCTGACAGAAGACAAAACGAAGTGCATAAAAAGCGAAAAGCATTTCCACACCAATCCCATCCTGATGGTCTCTGGCATCCGAGACGACCTCTGTTTTATGGAGTGGCGCGAAGTTGGCTCCCCCTAAATCTTCCACGGGTCTCCGTTACAGTACATTTAAACGAGTGGTTCAGCATCCATCCTGTTTGCAGAGATGTCTCCGAGCGCTTTCGAGCATCACTCCATCTCCTGCCTTTGTTTATGAATGCAAATGGGTTTGGGAAATGTGGAGTCTTTTTCCGAGACCTAGGCAAGAAGAAGAAGTATGTTGATGGAGGTATATTATGACGGATAAAAAAAGACGCCAAAGAATATTTTGCATTGTATATGTGGAAATCTAACTATTCAATCACTTTAAAAGTTGTCTTGGTAGACAGTTCAGAATCATGCTGAGAATGTGAATAAAGATAGTTTGGTTTGGATGTTAGGGGGAGTAAAGTGTTTGTTAACTATTAGGAATGGATAGAATGTCTGAACATTATGCGTTTCCTTTTGATTTCAATAAAAATCGTATTTGAATAAAAAAACATTCAAATCCGATTTCATTTAAATAAGCAGTTTTAAATTACATGCAAATGTTCATAGATATTGTTTCCAAATGGTTTTGCTGGGATTGTAAATTTAGGAACATATTTGAATTTGTTTTTTACCCTTAATAAAATGATCTTCTCGTTTGATAAAAAGATAAATTTAAGTATTTTTATTGATCTATTTTTTTTTATATGTCTGAAATGAACTAGAAGGAAGTGATATTTAATGCGTGGGATTTTGGAGCCTGATGACCGAGTAACTAGAGATCGTTGCCGCAGGTTCGTGTTCGGCGGTGTCGTGGATGTTTGTAGGGTTTTGGAATCGATTTTAAATCATAGGCCCTAGTTCCATATGACGGTAAAATGTAGGGCTGACAATCCTACCCTGTAAAAAGGAACTATTTCATTGGCCCACCATGGCCTGTAATGTCCTGGAGTTACTTAGTTCGTAACTATATCAATTTCTTTATACATAAAGCAAGAGATTCTTTTACATTTCTAAAAATTTAAAAAAATATAACAATTAGAATGAAATCTTATTTTTAATTTATTATTTTTTTATCTGATACACAAAAAAAAATTTTTAATTTTTTTTTAATTTAATGAAAATATCAGTTTTTGTAAAAGCCTGGTGCCTTCTGTTGGTCTAATAATCGAAATGTATGTGACTATGTTATTTTTATAGTCTTTTTGGTATATTTTAAATATTCTTTTATAAAAGGTTGGCACCCAATATCTATCACAGGATCCATTTTCTCCCCACAGGAAAATATATTTAAATGATTTAAATGAATGACTCTACACAAATCCGGTTTGCAGAGTTCTAAATTGCACATTACTGATTTATATATAGTAATTCAAATTTGTTTGTCTTTACAACGATAACGACATCATTACAACATTGATTACAATATTTAATACAACATTTATTAAATGATAGTTTTTTTTTTTTATCACATAATTTGTATCCAGGTCTGAGATTTTCTCTTGTTACTTTGCACTTTTTCCTTTTTTCAAAAAACTGTTTATACCAGGGGAAAGACCAAATCATGTCTGCTAGTACACTATAAATAAGCTTGAATACAATATACATCTAAATCTCTGTGTGCGATTTGAAAAAGTGAACAGTTCTACCTAGAAATGCATGAGATCATTCACCTCTTGACAGAAGACAAAACGAGGTGCATAAGAAAGTAAAATCATTTCCACACCAATCCCATCCTGATGGCCTCTGGCATTCGAGGCAACCTTTGTTTTATGGACTGGCGCAAGGTCGGCTCCCCTAAATCTTCCGCGGGTCTCCGTTTCCCCGCCAAAGGGGAATTGCACATTGAAATGAGAGATTCAACATCCATCCTGTTTGCAGAGAGGGCTCCGTGCGCCTTCGAGCATCTCTCAATCTCCCGCCTCTGTTTATGAATGCAAATGGGTTTGGGAAAGTGGAGTATTTTTCCCGAGACCTATGTACGTGAAGAAGAAGTATGTTGATGGAGGCATATTACGACGGATAAAAAAGACGCCAAAGAATTTTTGGTATTGTATATGTGGAAATCTAACTATACAATCACTTAAAAATTTGTGTTAGTAGACAGTTGCGAAACATGCAAAAAAATGTGAATAAAGAGGGTTTAGTTAATTCTTTTGAGCTGAAATTGTGGATATTGGAGGACTAAAGGGTTTGTTAACTATAGAAATGAATGGAATGTTTGAAAATATTATGCGTTTCTTTTTGATTTTAATATAAATCATATTTGAAGAAAAAGCATTCAAAATCTATTTCATTTGAATAAACAGTTTTAAATTGCATGCAAATGTTTATATTGTTTCGAAATGGTTTCAGTTGGGATTGTAATTTTGAGGAACATATTTTGAATTTATTTTACTGTACTTAACAATGAAAATAATATGATCTTTCTGGTTTATGGAATAGTAAATTGATGGATTTTATTGCTCTTTTTTTATATGCCTGAAATGAACTAGAAAGAATTGCTAAATAGTGCATTGGAGCCTGATGGCCGGGTAACTAGCACTCGGTACCATAGATTTCGAGTTCCGGTGTTGCCATGGATTTTTGTAGTGGTTTGGAATCCATTATTACTCGTAGGTCTCAGTACCATATAACGGTAGAGTGTAGGGCGGGCATACCAACCCGTAAACAGAAACCGTCTAGAAATCTGGCAGTAGGCAGACAGCCTTGGCCCACCATGGGCTGTAATGCTCTGGAGTTACTTAGTTAGAAACATTTCAATCTCTTTACATATAAAGCAAGAGATTCGTTTATATTTCTAAAAATTAAAAATATACCCCTTGGAAGTCAAATTTTACTTTTAATTTATTATTTTTTTTTTTTTAATCTGGTAAATAAAAAATTTTGAAAATGTTTTATTAGATATTTTTAATTGAATGAAAACACTAGTATTTTAAAAACTGGTGCCATCTGGTGGTGAAATGACTGAAATTTCTGTGGTTATGTTATTTATATTGTCTTTTGGGTACGTTTTAAATATTCTTTTATAAAAGATTGGCTCCCTAAATCATCCATGGCTATCCGTTTCCCTGCCAATGAATGAATAAATATACCCATCCTGTCTGCAGAAAAGTCTACGCTCTAAATTGCATATCGTGACTATTTTCATATCCCCATCATCATCATCAGTGTAACAGCTCCATGGCGGTCCCAAGGCGTCTGCCTATAACAGATTTCAGGACACGAGATGTTTTCCTTTCTACGAGGTAGGATTGTCAGCCTTAAACTGAACGCTCAACTGTCACATTAGACCTGGACTTACGATTTAAAGGAGATTCTAAACCATTATAAACATATAAGGCACCTCCGGGACTCGAATCCGAAACTTGTGCACCCGGCGTCATAGCGCTATTCACCCAGTCCTCAGTATCTCCCTCTTTCATAATAACTTCATATTATTATTAATCGTTAAATCAATGGAAAAATCATTAAGCTAGTGTGCAAAATGCATTGTTTCTAAAATCATATAGAAAATGTTAACCACTGTATTATAAAGGAAATCAAGCATATTCTAGAGCCACAAAGTCTTATTAGAATTATTAGTCTTATTAGACTGGGACCTACTGTTTAAAGCAGATTCTGAACCACTACAAGCATCCATGCACCTGCCGGAGCTCGAACCCGGAGCCAGACACTAGTCAATCGGTCATCAGACCCCTGTTTATATAGTGGTTCAAAATAATGTTTTTCTTTACAAAGATAGCGGAAACATTACAATATTTATTACAACAGATACCACAAATTATTAAACAATAGTTTTTCATTTAACAGATAATCTGCATCGATGATTGAGATTTTCTCTTCATTCTTTGCACTTTGAATGGATATTTTTTTCCTTTATTTCAAATTTTTATACCACGGAAACACCGGGTCATATCTACTGGTATACTATAAATAAGCTTGAATAAAATATACATCTAAATCTCTGTGTCTCTCTTTAAAAAATTGTAAAAGCTCTACCCAGAAATGCATAAGATTGAAGAGATCATTCACCTCCTGACAGAAGACAAAACGAGGTGCATGAAAAAGCGAAAAAGCATTTCCACGCCGATCCGATCCCGATGGCTTCTGGCGTCCGAGACAACCTTTGTTTCATGGACTGGCGCAAGGTCGGCTCCCCCTAAATCTTCCGCGGGTCTCCGTTTCCCCGCCAGAGGGGAAAAGTACATTTCAACGAGTGGTTCAGCATCCATCCTGTTTGCAGAGATGTCTCCCTGCGCTTTCGAGCATCTCTCAAATCTCCTGCCTCTGTTTATGAATGCAAATGGGTTTGGGAAAGTGGAGTATTTTTCCGAGACCTATTCAAACGAAGAAGAATTATGTTGATGGAGTATATTACGACGAGTAAAATAAAAAAAAAAAGAATGTTTTGCATTGTATATGTTGAAATCTAACTATTCTATCACTTAAGAAGTTGTGTTGGTAGACAGTTGAGAAGCATGTTAACACGAATGTGAAAAAAGATAATTTAGTTTATTCTTCAAGCTGAAACTGTGGTTTATATTGGGGGAGTAAAGTGTTTGTTAACTATAGGAAGGAATAGAATGTCTGGAACGTTATGCTTTCCTTTTTGATTTTAATAAAAATCGTATTTGAATAAGATGCATTCAAATCCAATTTCATTTGAAAAGCAGTTTTAAATATCCTAGATATTGTTTACAGTTCCTAGATATTGTTTCGAAATGGTTTTGTTTGGATTGTAAATTTAGTAACATATTTGAATTCGTTTTATTCTTAATAATGAAAATAATATGATCTTCCGTTTCATGAAAAGATAAATTGATGGATTTTTATTGCCGTATTTTTTTGTATGTCTCGAATGAAGTTGAAAGAATGGGTAGATAGAAAATAGGGTTTTAAAGATATTGAACCACGTTTCGAAATCCGCCAGACGAAGCTGAATCAAAACTTCCGTTTTGAGAGGGTCTGATTTTCTTTTTTGGGGGAGGGGTTAGGGGGATTTTTGAAATTTTCTACTGGCGATCTCCATGTTTGGTTTGGTTGGTCGCTCTACGGTCATTTCTAGCACACTTTAGCCTAATTAGAACGAGACCAACAGCTTAACCTGTATTCCGAACCACTGCTCTTACTAGTACAACACCACATCACTGTGCCTAGAGTTGAGTTGCCCTTTTATTAGGCGTGAAGAAGTCTGTTGCTCTCTGTGACTCTGATTCCGAACTACTAAAGGCTCTTGCCCACCGAGGGCAAGAAGCATTTAAGCGACAAGATGGGACCAATCACTAACCTCACCACGTTCGCCTGAAACCAGTTTGAAATGCACCGCTTCGAGTTGACCCGCTTTCAACTCGAGCGGAACTTCAGTAGGCGTAATGCTATTTCTGACGTTTCGCTGCGAAGGGGTCGAAAAATTTTCTCGCCTGCCGCATGTCGCGTCGTCGCCTCGGTGGGAAGGAACCTTAACAAACATCCATTCTACCGCCAGGATTCGAACCTGAAAAGCATGTGGTACCATAAGTATCACCCACAGTGCGAGCCAATTGGTCATCAGGTCGCCAATTTGAGCTCTAGGAGAAAGGAAGGAGAATGCAAATCCCCAAATACTACTCTTATGGGATATTCTTGTTCGAAATTGGGGGACATAATATGAGTTTGAAAATTTCAACAATATATAATTAAAACCCAATTCAAGCATGCGTAGTTCTCAGATGCTTGAGACAAATAGTTTACGACATCTATTGTCCTGCTCCCAACATTGACATTCTGACACTGCGTAGAAATTTATGGTATATTTAATGCAAATGTTAGAAATTTACAACAAGAAATACCTCTAAAAGAAATTTACTTCTCATTTGTGGCATAACATATAATACCTTAAAGTACCCCTTGACTAACTCTGAATTTGTTGCAGATGAAGTTAAATTAAGTTCCCGGCAAGCAGAAAAATTAACTTTTGTTGAAATCATGCCTTATGTGCCTCTTTTGTAACACTTCTGTTTATCATCGTGTTACAAAAGAGGACCAACAAATATTCGTCGTCTTCTTCATTGGTGTAACAGCCCCGTGGTGGACAAAGGTCGTCTGCCTATTGGCAGATTTCCAGACAGGAGATGTTTTCTTTTTTACGGGGTAGGGTTGTCAGCCCTACGCTGAACGCGAAACTGCCATAGTAGACTTGGACTTAGATTTAAAGGGGATTCTGAACAATTATAAACATCTATGGCACCGCAGGACTCAAATCCTAAGCCTGTGGCACCCACCTCCATAAGACTGCCCTGGACCCTTACTATCTCCCTCTTTCATAATAACTCCATAATGTGATTTGTCGTTAAATCTATTGAAAAATCATCAAAGCTATTGCACAAAATGCATTGTTTCTAAAATCATTGAGAAAATGTTAGCCACTGTATTATAAAGACCATCAACCAGATTCTAGAGCCACAAAAAAGCATTCCAAAGTTAGTCACTGATATAACAAGAAAATTTAAACAAGTTTAATAGCCACATAATTAGGATCACCACTAAAAATATTGCTAGTTTTAATTGTCTGTCTATAGTACACCTTGAATAAAGCTAATTCTGCTATTCTGGTAACGAATAACTTCGATATAAGGGCCCTGCATTCAAAAGAAAAATGCCTGAAAAGAAAAAAGAAGTAGGCCCTGAAAACAAAAAGAAAATGTGAAATTAAACCACCAATCTAATAAATCGTCACTTTCTATGGCGTCAATTCAATTTCTACTCTCGACCATCAGACCCCCTTCAAAGATTTTAAAAGAGGGAATAAAACCTTATTATATAATTTTTTATATAAAATTAATAAACTGGACAGCTTGATGTCATCTGCAATAAAACATACTAAAAATTAATACTGAATTAGTAGATAATTGGAAAGTTACATATTATAATTATTTTCATCAATTGTTTTTCAATTGCATGATTGATTTAGAAAGTCTAGAATATGTGTATAATCCGTTGAGTTTCCCATGCTTTGATTTTATATTTAACCAGCGTTGTGAAAAGTATTAGACAACATAATCATTTTCCTCAAATTTCTTTTCATTATTTATATGCTAATCTAGCCAAAATACTCTCATTCATATACAAATGTGCTTATTTTATATAAATTTTACTTTCCGCAATCAGAAATCGGATTTCAATTATCTGTTAAATCTTCCATGCAAAATGAAAATTTTCATTTCTTTTTGCGCATTAAACAGTTTTCAACTATTAGTTTTAACGATTTGCATTTAACAGTTTCAAACACAGTTATTATATTTCTCACTACAATAAAAAACGAATTAGTTTAATGAATTTAGGATGACATTCAAACTGTTAATGATCGTTCTTTAAATGGCATAATAAAACTGTATTCGATAGTTCCACTGCACTTTTAAAGAGAACATCGCAGATGCTAAATAAAATTAATAATTAAAGAGCCGCCATTTTACAATCGCTTTAATTGCTATAAACAAGCGATTAACTAGTAATGATACGCCGTTAAAAGAAGTAATTACTGCATACTTTTGGAATTATAAAATCATTCGTAATTGTTCTCAAAGTCCTTAAAACAATCAACGTGCCATGATCAGATTTGAAAATTACTTTTCTTAAGAAAATAGTCTAAAATAATTAATGTTTCGTTATAGATATCACATTTTTTACATTAATTTATTCAGTTTTATTACATATGAGTAAAGACAGGGACAAATATGAGTAAGACATATAAGAGTCTAAATAGGAGTAAAGACATTGACAAATACGAGGGAGACATATGAGTAAAGACATTGACAAATATGAGGGAGACATGAGTAAAGACATTTATAAATATATGAGTCTAAATATGAGACATATATGAATCTAAATATGAGTAAAGACATTGACAAATATGAGGAAGACATATATGAGTCTAAATATGAGTAAAGACATTGACAAACATGAGGGAGACATATATGAGTAAAGACATTGATATGAGTAAAGATGATATTGGGACATAAACTGGACAGACATTTTATTTCTAAAATAATTCATGTCTCGCTAAAGATACCACATTTTTTACAATGGCTGACTCACTATTATTAAATTGTTTTTCACATCTAGACAGAGTTTTGAAGCAATAAAATGAAGCAATTATTGAGTACAGTCGCTTTAAATAAAATTCCGACACCCAGAAGGAGTTGTGCTAAATAAGCGAAATTTGGCAGAGGAGTTTCCACGTTTGACGTCTATTCCACAAGATGACGTCTATTCAATTTTCCCCTTAATGAATAAGAGTGGCGCTAGTATCGCCACTATGAAAATTAAAAATCCTGTTTGTTTAAACTACGTGAGCATTATTTGTCTTCAGAATGGGAGTTGTGCAACAGCAAATTTGCCCTTAAGACTCATGATTGAACCAAGAATATCTTTAAGGGGACGAATAAGATAACATCAGAAACTTAATGAGTTTGAAAAGGGGTATAGAGCAACAAGATGCGTTTTTTACAAACGGTATTTTATATGGCTTCTTTTTGCAATAGCGGTATAGCTTCTTTTTGCGGTATTGTAGAAAGAAGTGGTAAGAATGTATCCAATGTGATCTATTGTTGCCAGTAGCAGTGGTCAAAGGAAAGTGCTGCCTTAAGAAGATAGGAGTCCTGCAGCACATTGGCCATTACTTAAAAGGAAGATTGTCGTATTCTCTGCTTGGCTGCAAAGCATCAGTGCTACATCTGCAGTTTCTGCTGGTACCAAAGTTACTGGAGCTTGAATGGCCCAGTGTCCAGCGCTCTGGCGCTCGGTACACAGGTATATCGGGTTTGAATCCCAAATGTGCCATGGATTTTTGTAGTGGTTTCGCAATCACTTTAAGTTGTAGGTCCCAGTCTCATATAGCCGTAGAGTCACAGAGCCCAGTCAGACTTCTCACCCAAATCCTTCCCAAACAGTAAAGGGGCAACTGAACTCTAGGCACAGTGATGTGGTGTGGTGTGTTGTAGTAGTAGTAGTGATACCAGTGACACGAGAAACGATAACAAATCGATTACTTAAAGGAAATTATAATCGATTACTTACTTACTCCGAACTAGACACCATGTAGCATTTATGCCCTAATCCCAATCACAGTCATTTAAGACTTCAGAGGTGTTGAAAGATCTTTGGGTTCTGTCTCGGTACCAATGATGGCCTTACTTTGGTTAGAAGGGTGCAGTTGAGAGCTTGAAGCCAATCTGTCTACGACCTAGACACATTTGACCTACACTAGGAGTTGTGGTCTTGGGAGCAATTTCATATGGCAGCAGGAACTCGCTTTTTGGCAGCAAATTTATCCGTCAGATTGGTGACTGAAAATCCTTGTGCTGGAATTCCAAATCACTATTCCCACAGGAAAACATTCCCACATCACCATTCCACTGCTGTCATTTAATTCTACGGAATGTCGCCATGTTGCCTCGGCCTGCGGGATCCCATCTAAAACATATGGAACATTATAGGATGACGAATCCAACATAGTCTGTTGCTGATTTGATTGACCAAGTGAAATGGGCAGGGAACTTCATCTTACAAAATGATATAAGACATGATTGTACGACATAATGCATGTACATCATGGATCAAAAATCGTGCAGCCTATAGCGTTTATTAATTTACCACCTTTTCACATTTGAAATGGGTCTTCTCGCCTAGGTCTTCTTCTTCGGTTAAGATTTCATTTTCCACCAATGCATTTACTGTGTAAAAGTTTGACTTTCTGATTTATTATTATTGAATTTTCAAAAATATAAAAGGGCAGCTTTGTTTTGAAAATATAAAATTTCTTTAACTGCAAACAGAAAGGAGAAAAATAAAAAAAATGCTTAACATTTATAAAAAAGAATTGCAGACATCATAATGCCAAGTTCGTACAGGAAAGTAGAAAATCAGCACTCTCTGAAGAAATTCGTGAAGTTCATTCTTGTTTCCAGTAACTGCCTCGGAACAATTTTCTAACTGTTTTAAAAATTTTACTCAATCGATAATTACCATCATTAGATGTCGCCAAGATTAACAAAATTGTTATTAGGGCTTTTTTTTTTTTTTTGTTATATTTGTAGTAAAAAAAAATATTCATAGTAAAGTAGAAAATCAAACAATTTAAGCAATGAATGATAGAGACTACTAATCAACAATTTAAGCAATAGATATTGTATAAAAACTACCAATCAACAATTTAAGTAATGGATATTGGATAAAAACTACTAATGAACAATTTAAGCAATGGATGATAGAGACAATCAACAATTTAAGCAATAGATATTGTATAAAAACTACCAATCAACAATTTAAGTAATGGATATTAGATAAAAACTACTAATGAACAATTTAAGCAATGGATGATAGAGACTACTAATCAACTAAGCAATCAAATCAATTTAAGTAATGGATATTGGATAACTATAATCAACAATTGAAAGTAGTTATCCAAAAAAAAAAAAACTACTAATCTAATCAACAATTTAAGCAATGGATATTGAGACTAAAAACAATTTAAGCAACTAATAAACAATTTAAGTAATGGATATTGGATAAAAACTACTAATGAACAATTTAAGCATTGGATATTGGAATCAGTTTAAGCAATAATTAAATTAATCAACAATTCAAGCAATAATTTTTAATTATAAGATCAATTATTTACGTAATTATAAGAACTTATTACTACTTTACAAAAATTACGTCATGATTAGGATGGAAATCCAACATATACTGTACACAAATATTTTCGAACAAATATATCAAGCATGCATATCAATGGATAAAAGTTATTAAACAAAATTTAGAAAATATATTGTTTTGAAACTACTTAGTTTGAATATACTTTTCATTTTTATTAACAATTTAATTTAATTATTTAGAATAAATTTGTTTTAGATGCAACAGTCTTTAACTAAGAGGGAATGTCACTCAAAACAATTTTCTGAAAATAACAATTAGTTGAAGGAAAATATTTCAGTTGCTTGTTAAACAATTTTTAATACTCCCTTGAATATCGAAGAAGTTAAGAGTAATTTTTAAATGTTTTGATAGAGATTTGAACCAATTTTTTTGTAAAATCTGAGCCTATTGTATTCAGTTTTCATGAATACAGAATTTAGTTGCTTCTTTATGGAAATGTTGTGCCTCAAGCTTTGTTTTGAAATTCTCGAAAATATGTTCTTTGGGTTCAAATCTGAGGAGGTGTTTACAATTATGAAGCAACCATAATTCATTATTCAAGGCAGTATATTTTTTATATCAATAGTACTTGAAGTTAGAGTTCAAGACCGAGATAGATATCCATATATATTTATTGACCTCTGATGCCATCTATAAATTAGAATTTATTTAATTCATGGTAGTATGGCATATATCCTTGCATCATAACTTTTTCCTCGCTGTATTGAATAAACAGAATAAATTCTCTTTTTAAAATTCTCTTCAATTTTTTCCAAACCATTAAACAAATATTTTTTTTTGTTCTAATGCAGCTGGCAAACATATATACAGCTTGGTCTTTGCCTTGACAAGAGCTGCACAGATAACACTTTGCATTAACCCAATTTTTGAAGACAAGCCACGGAGTAACAATGCCCCCGCAAGATCTACGATCCTATTAGACCGGGACCTAAATGAAATTCAAAAACCTGTTTTAGTTCGATATTCTAAAATATTAACTCAAATATTTACATTTGCCATTAACAAATATAACACTTTGACATTCTGTCATTCAATTCAATTTTACAAAGATTCTGATAAATGAAATTCAAAGTTTTAGTTCGATATTCTAATTAATTATTTTTTCCTCGACATTCTGTCATACTTGACTTATAAATTGCTCTTTGAGATTTTTCAACTTGAACATATTCCATGATTTTTTGTAAATTCTCCTCTTGATATTTAACCTTAATCTTGGATTTGCATTTATTTTTTAAACGACGAATTAATTCGCTCTATAGAGATAGATTTGTTGGCTATTTTTATTTTGTATCACATTTTAATTGCTTAAATTATACATTTAATTTCTTTAATAGTAAAGTCTTAATAAGTCATAAGTGCTAAATTATAATTAATTAAAGAACATCTAAGAATATATGTTCGACTGTTATAGTCAATGAGATAATTTAATCAAATTAAAAATATGCTAGTTATAAATAAAATAATACGCTAAACAAACGATTTTATTTCAAAGGTTCGATTTCATTAAAACAGTTCTTAATTAGTGAAGATAATTAATTTAAATTAGATAAATTTGATATATAAATTATATGCGAATAATTTTGTGAGAATTATTTAAAATTAAAAATATTCTTTTTAATTTCTAAAATTAAAAAAAAAACATATTACACCCAATAAAACAATATATGTATATTAGTTAATATTATTTTAATTTCTATATAATTTTTGCTCTTATTCTTCTTTCTATGTATTCTATTTTTCATATAATTTTTCTGCTATATATTACTACTATTTTTCTACTACTTTTTCATATATTTTCTAATAAAAATTAAAAGAATCATTATTTTAAAAAATCGTTTGCACTTCTCCGCATTCTTTTCTGTCAGAATAAGTTTTTAAAAAAAAATAAGAAGATTCTTAATTTTTATTTTTATTAAAAAAAAGCATCGTTTGAGTTTCATGTAGTTTTTCTATATAATATATGGAAGGGATGTTTATTTGTAGACAGCATTATATATTTAGTGATATCGTATTTTGAGATTTTAATAAATAATAAATAAATCATGTTTTGAGATCTTAATGTTTAAATGTGAAAAATTTTTAATGTTTTATTAATGCATATGATAACTTTAATATTATTTGAGTTTTTTATGATTTCTTAAATATGCTTTTTTTTTGCAAAAATTCTGAAAAATTCACTTACAATTTAAAATTCAAACTGAATGTATAAGCTGATCTACGAACAAACCAAAAAATACTTTGCAAATAAATTTTCATAATTGGAACAGAATTTTTTCTTTTGAATTGCATTCTTTTCATTCATTTAAACAGGACTTTCTCCCATTCTTGTTTTGAAGAATTTCACATCCAGCCAACTGGTAGTAATTGGACTTTTCCGACAGAACAATGGCTGGAACACAACTTCTAGATGCAGCTGTTCTTTTAATTAAGTTCCATCGTGGTCTACAGTTCATAGAAGCCGTTCTGTTCCAATCGACCTAAAAATCTGACCGCCAGATGGCGAAAATGTGGCTCGCTTCAAAGCGCGGATGCTTTGCCCATAAGTTTTTCGCCAGTAATATCTTCCGCTTCCCAACTAGAGGAAAACTTTTCTTAGTACAGTACTAGCTGTACCGAAACTTTTCCCTTTCGAACAACTCTCCATTTAAATTATTTCTTGATGCATAATTTTAAATGCAAACGATGTTTTTTTTATTAAAAAAACAAAATTAAGAATCGTTCTATTTGTTTTTTTAAACTTATTCTGACAAAAAGAATATGGAAAAATGCAAACGATTTTTTAAAATAGTGATTCTTCTTATTTATTTATTTTTATCAGACCGATATCGAATAAAGGATTGTTCTGAGTGATATTTTCGAAATACCAAAGGCCAAGAAAAGTTCCGGTTAAAGCGGAATCGTATTTCACTGTCGGCAAAAGTTTTGTTCCAGCGCTTAATAACGCGCGCTTTTGAGAGAAATGAGTTGCAGCTGCTTCTGAAAATGCAGAGAATTAACAAGTTTAGCGTCCTTGCGTGTTTCTGTGCTGCACGTAAGTATTGATTAATATGGCTATTTCTTAGAAATTATACTAAAGTCATTTGATATTTTGTCACAATTTACTTTATTATGAATGATTATTAATCATTTAAAATGGATTTATTAGCATTTATAAATCTTAACATTTGCATCTCAATGTGATATTATTGTTTTTGATTACTATGTTGCCTTATATTTCCTAATTATATAAGTATTAATTTATGTGATAAACATTTTTTGATGAAAATATTTAAATTACAATATATAATAGTAATTAAAATTTATAAAAATTATGCGAAAATATCATTTGATGCAAGTAATCTTTGCAACTAATGATATTACTTTCTTAGCATTCATATAATAATGCTTTTTAATGCTACTATTAAAGAACATAAGTTATTTTCAATTACAAAAAATAATTTCAAATTAACTTTTAAAAAGGCTTGAAAATTTTTTTATTATTTAGTAAATTTTTTATTATTTTTAATTTTTATTATTTGTATCTCATTGTGATATTATTGTTTGTGCTACAATAATGCCTCATATTTCCTTATTTTAATTATTACTTTATGCAATAAACATTGTTTGATGAAATTTAAAATCAAGTATATAACAGTAACTAAAATTTATAAAAAAAAATGATGCATAAAAAAATTTATTTATTATTTCAGTTGAAAAAAAAATTATGCAAAAATATCATTTTTGCAAGTAATCTGATAATAGTTTTTTGTTATCATTCATCTAATAATATTTTAATACTATTAATTTATAGTACATATTAAATTATTTAAACACATATTAAATTATTTTCAATTACAAAAAATTTATTTCAAAATAATATTTTAAAAGATTGTAATTTTTAAATTTTGAATTTTAATCAAAATAATTCACATCGCCTATTTATTTGTAAAGATAAAGAATCATCTATTAATTTCTTCTCCTAAGATATAAATTTGTTTTTATATGAGTTCGCATAATTAAAAGGAAATATTAAAATAAGATTTTAATAGAATAATAATGTATATAAAAAGTTAAATAAAAGTTACTAAATATTGTTTATATTTGTTGAATTATTTCATTTCATTTGAAACAAAAAATTGCTGAAGAATTGAAGAATACTGCTAGATTATGTATCGTTATCGTTATTTAAAAAGAAAATTTACTTTTTAAATTGAATATAATTACTATAATTATTTTGACGATAAAGATTCGAAAGAGAAATTGATTATTTTTTATTTCTAAATAGATTAAAAAAGCATAAATATTAAAGTAAAACTTCAGTACATATATTTTAAATATTTAAAACTATAATAAAAATTAATTTTTAATATGTACTTTTTAAGTTAATTTGTTTGTTTAACGTATAATTAACTTTCCAGTGTAATTTAAAATTGTCTATTTCAATAATTAATTAGGTGTTTTATGCGTTTGTTAAAAACATACTCCTTTTTTAAAAAAATTTCCTTCAATTATATAATTGTGGTTGTTGTTAAACAATATATTAAAAGAATTAAGCCTTTTTTGTATCGAAATATATTTGATACAAAGTTTCAGAGTTTTAAGAATCAACTTAAAGAAAAATTCAATAAATTAAAATCATTTGACTAATCACTTTGGATATGGTTACTAAAAAATTGAACGAAGTGCAAATCAATGAATCGCGCATAAAACTGGTTATTTCCATTATATTATATCATTATTTTTATTATAACATTTATATAAATAAATAAAAAAAATGCAAAACTGATAATTCTACAATTTATTTTATCGTGTTGTAATACGAAAAAGACTTGTTACAAATAGTGTTTGAGGTTCGTGGACTTTAAAGGTGTATGAAAAATAATTGTAAAGAATCAAATATATTAAATATACTATAAAAAGCTCATTTCTGTGTATTTATATGATATATTAAAATGTGCTAGGTACGAATGAATTCAAAATTTGGGAACCGAATATTACTTAAAACTATGTCATGAAATACTCTGCTTTACCACCAGTATTTTTCATCTAAGATGAAAGTTTTATTAATTTAATGTAGTTTTTTTTGTGTAAAAACTTTTATAGAAATCTTACCTCTAAATAGAAATACCGCAAAATTTTAAAAAATTGAGTGTTTTATATATATTTTGAAGTAACATATTTTGTAATTGATTCCTTTCATTTCGATTTTGATTTTAAAAATTCAAAATTATAATAAATTACATAAACATTTGGTATCCAAGAGGTAAAACTATAATTTGATTTTTTTTTTTAAATCTAGCATTTTTAATGGAAAATTTAATTCATTCAAAATATTTCAAGTTATTAATTTATCATTAAATATTTAAAATTTAAATACATAATAAAAGTATAAATTTATTATAATTAATTTATTATGAAACTATTAATTTATCATAAAAATTTGTTTTTTGTAAAAATCGAATTAAATGATGCCTACAAAACAGAGAACATTTACTTGAAAATGCAAATATATAATATTTCTATTTTATAAATAATCGAAATATATAAATATTTTTACATTATTATATTACTCGAAGAATCTTGCAAAAAGGCAAATGCCTGTATATGAAATATGAAATCATTCTTCTACTTATTAAAAATGGACTTAAAAAACAATAAATTTTATAAATAAGTAAAATTTTCATTAAAAAGTTAGATAAAATTTCAAAAGTTTCCATAAGTTTTTTTTGTTTTTAAATAATATTTAAAACTGAAAAATATTTTCAAATGAATTATAGAACATTATATGAAAATCGGCATGAAATATAAAGGGAACAATTATTCAAAATATTTAAAATTATTTAAAATTATTAATTTATCATATCATTCTTGTTAAAAATAGGCTTAAAAACAAGAAAATTTGAAAATAAGTATAATTTTCATGAAAATATAGATAAAATTGTTTTCAAATAATATTTAAAACTGAAAAATATTTTCAAATGAATTATAAAATATTATATGAAAATCAGCATGAAATATAAGGAGAACAAAAAGGTATTTCTAAAGGAAAAAATTGTTGATGCAAAATGGAGAAAATGCTCATATATAATAAAAAAATATAAAAGGAAATATTACCGTGAGCTGCATTGAAAACAATTCGTAATTTGTTCTTTATCGTCTGTGCTTTATTAAGAAATCGTGCTTATGAAAGTTCTAGCCATCGTCTCGAATATTGTAGGAGTGTATTTATGGCTGATAAATTATTCGAATTTCTTTAAGACTGAATTTGTTTTTATGTGCAAGAATGTTCGGATTGAATCATTCGGAATTTTTGTTCCGTAAAAGAAAAGGATGTTGCAAAATTAACTGTAGTATCCTTTTTAAAAGTAAAATGAAAAATCTTTTTGTGTTCTATAAATACCGCATTGTAATTATTACCATAATTCAACATTATGGTAATTTTTTATAATAATTTTTACATTTCGGTATGTATCTCAAGCTTAGAGATTGCAATATCGGACTAAAAGTTCAATACCGGTATCGGTATTTTTAGATCTTAATACCGGGATACCCGTTTTTAATACTGGTAGTAGAAATTTTAGAAAAAGAAAGAAAACACAGGGGTTTTTTTTTTGTATTAGCCAGTTTTATTAGAGAATGAAAATGTCACAAAAAAAAAATTGTAACTTTTAAAATATAACAGTATATAAAGAATTACAAAGAATTAAAGGAACATCTTATTTATTTAAATCACAAAAAGTGTAAATATCACTATTCAGCCTGTGGTATTATTACAAATTTTTGAAATGTGATCTTAAAAACATAAACAAAGTATTATCAACTAATTTTTTATGTTTTTATTGGGTATTATTTATGAGTATATGTATATAATAAATTTGAAAATATTTTGAACTTTAAAGTATGATATGTAAATACAATGTGAATAACAAACTCACCAATTTAAAAATATCGAAATATTACACACTTTCTTCACAACTGCATCCTTGTTGTCACAGATAAGAATTTCTAGTTTTCAGATAAGAATTCACAGGTAAGTATAAGAATTTCACAGATGAGAATTCTAAATTTCTAGTAAATACCGAGAAACCGGTATTTAAACTTGTGAATACCGGTATTACAAAATTGTACAAATGGTTCCAAATATCGGTATTCGGTATCCGGTATTGCAATACCTACTCAAGCTCTTACTGTAAATTTGCATTATTGCAACGATTTCGTTTCAGTTTCTCAGAGATATGTATAGTGATGTGAAAACATTTTATTATCTACTATTTTAGCCTTATCTTTTTTTTTTTAATTTTTTCTGCCATTATCTATAATTAGTTAGTTGTTATGCAAACTAAATTTTCTGCGTATTATGCTTGTTTAAGCTTTTTACCAAGCAAGTCAATAAAACCGAGTTATTATCATTCCGTGTTTTTTTATACAACTTATTACAGCAACAATAAGCTTCTTCGCGGGCCGGATTGATGACACTGGCGGGCCGGATTTGGCTCGCGGGCCGTAAGACCCCTCATCAGTAAATTAAGTGTTAATTTCATGAAAAACATGATTTCTTGTGATGAACAAATCACTAAAGTGTTGTGTTTAATTCGATTGGTTATGATGATCAATAAATTTCAAATTTTTAACTGAATATTTAGATCATTTTTATAATTTTTTAACCTAACGTTTTAAAATTGTTTGTTTTAAATGTTCTTTTAGAATTATATTTTTTTTTCATGAAATATAATTCTATAACGTTTGCTCTGAGCAAATATACTTTTTAAAAATTTTATGTTTTTTAATCACATATTATAAATGTTTTATTATAAAATAAAATATTTGTTACTTTTATTTTCTCTGATTTTGTTTAATTATATTAAATAAATGATATATTTTTATTTCAGATTATTTTTTCATGTTATCAGTATATTTGTCTTTTACATGGAAAAAAAAATAATTCTCATTCGAAAATTAAAGTAGTAACTCCTACCCCTATTAAAATATTTTTTAAAATCAAGTTTTCCATTTATTTTTATTTATTTATGTTTTTGTATATATCAACATTTTGCTATGAAATTTATTTTTTATACCAAATAAAAGGTCTTTAAACTATATATTGTGAGCGAAACAGAACAAACAGCGGAGAGCATTACTTTTAAAGAAAGACTTCAAATTTTTTTATTTAACTTTTTTTTTTTAATTTGTTGTTCCTTAATACAGTATGGCAAGTAATAGCCCGTTTTATAGAGCAATAAAAGTAACTTTAGGTCAAAAATTTTGAGGGTCTTTGATAAAAACCGTTCCATTAAACAATATTTCAAAAATGATTTCATTACACCAGGGGTCTCCAAACTTTTTCGGTCGCGAGTCAAAAATTGAAAAAAATGGTTGGCGGGCCAAGAAAATTTCGCTAAAATTTTAAAAACAATATACAATTTAAATATGTTAATGAGCAGAATGAAATCGAGATTTCATTTTTTAAAAGTTCCTTATAGTGAAGTTCGAAGTGAGAACCTTACTATAAGGAATTACAAATGCTCCTCTTTCAGTCTACTTCTGAAATAATTCTTTCCAAGGTTCATAGTTGAAAACACTTGTTCCCATATATCAGATGAAGCAAACACAGCATTGATTTTTCTGGCCGTGAGATATTCAATTTGGGAAACCTGCTTTCGATATTGATTTGTAAAACTCTAACTTTGGAATATTTAGAAACAACTGCTTGAGAGGATTGTTAGATTGCAACTCAATTAATTCATCCTGCCAATCTGACCTCACTACTTCACAATTTTCGTTGAAAGGCATGGAAAAATATCCAAATAGAGAAAGTAAAAGATCAGCAGTCCTTTGAAAAAAGGAAGAAAAAAATAATGTTTAATCAAAGTAGAAAAGGAGATGAATATATAATGTATAAATGTATATTTCTTTTTAATTTGCCTCGGACCGGCAAATTGAAATTCTATCCGCGGGCCGGATAGAATCTTCAGGCGGGCCGGATTTGGCTCGTGGGCTGTAGTTTGGAGACCCCTGCATTACACCACGGGGTTATGTTACTAACCCATTATTTAAAAGAATAGATTTAAATCCCCAGTCATTATTTTTAAGCATTCTAGTTTCTCTTCCTTACCTTATTGTTGTTCATGTCTTATCAAACATGCGCCAGTTATACTGTCCTTGCCAAAAAAAAAAAATGGATCAAATCTTTTATTAAAATCTGTAATTGGAGGTTCGTCCCACCCCCAAAAAAAATTATATGGAAAAAAAAAAAAAAAACTAAATAGTTATAAATTTACTTTCTGAGTTCTGCTGAACTAAACTTATACAATATCATTAACATTTAGTGTACTATAGTACATATGCTGTTCTCTAAAAATATCACTGACAAATTTACCAAACAATCTACCGGCATTCTTAAACGTACATATTTTTTTTTATATATTTAAATAAAATAAAAAAAATAATTTTATATAAATTATTTTATCTTTAAGAAAAGTTTAAGTTCCCTAACGTGAGTTCCATGAAAAATAGAAGCAGTAAACATATTTAAAAACCTTACAAAATAAAAGCTTTACCAAAAATAAAAATAAAAATTGATAATTGGTCGAAAATTTTAATTTAAAAGCATAGAATTACTTCGATTTAGCACCATTTTGGTGTCAGTATGAATCAGTGTTCTCATACCATGCTAGGCATGCCTACAATGTTCATATAAATTTATTCAACTTTTCATACTAACAAAGATGCCTTAGTGTTCTGTTTTCATGTAACAAACTTTTTCTACTTTTCTTTAAATGCATTAAATATTATAATAAATATAACACAAAAATATTAAATAACAAATAAAAAATAATAATAAATTCACATAAATTATTTTTATTTCCTCCAGATATATATATGTATATATGATGTTTTAAAATTATATTCTCATGGGCTATCTTAATCTTACTGCAACTTCTGTATCATATAAGTTTTAGTAGATATTACTGTAAAAACGTTATTATTTTTCTTTTAACTTAAAACGTGGTGAGAAATTGCAACAAAAATATTCAAATAAAAATACGTTCCATCTAAAAGAACAAATGTATTGTTAGTATTTTTAAGTGAAATATTTTTCCATAAATTTAAATTAATTGTATTTAATGATAAACAATATCCCAGAAAAATCACTATTTACACGATTTTTATACAAATATATAGGCAAATGTATTCTGATTCGTGATTTAAAAACAACTATCTCTCGGGTTTCTTAATAATATTTTTATTTTCAGTTTTCACCGTTGAATTTTGCATGAAATGCTTAACAGGCAGTATGTTGTAGAAGATTTTGAAATCCATTGTTTAAATATCCAAAATAATCAAACATAAAAGACTAATATTATACTTCTGAAATACTGAAGATATAATTCTTTTCGCTTTATTCCATTTTCAAAATGAAAATTATCCTTAGGTCCCAAATACAACTCATGGAAATTGCATTTATTATTTTAATGATAAGTTAATGATAACTCATCATTAACAATAGGTTTATATTACAAAAGTAATATAAAATCTCTGTAATTTTATAACAATATAATAATGTTGTTTACGGGGATTCACTATAATAGTTAATAACTTTAGTAATCATTTAAATGTTATTGTGTATTCACCAAAATAGTTAATAATCATTTAATTTTATTATAGATTCACAATAATAGTTTTTGTACCCTATTTGATACAAAAAGCATTTTAGATTAATTCGGCATTTTTTATTAAATTATCATTAATGAAAAGAGGCACTGAATGCATATTTTAATTGTTTGCTAAATTTTATTTCATGATTATTAAATTAATTTCCCTATAATTATATATATGTTGAAGATACTGTAACAATTTAATCAGAGTTCTTTTATAAGATTATTGCCATTCATAAAATTCAATCAGAATGTCGGGTTTTATCTATTTTAAACTATATTGGAGTTTTTGTATATCGCACACAACTATTTTTTATGATTAATAGACTTTTTGTTATTACTTATTAATATTCTTTGTATCATATATCACTCCATCTATTACATCTACTGCAGAAGCAATAATTCTAAAATAATTTGTAGGCCTACTTATGCAAAAATATACTATTTTTAAAAATATAATCACTTTCAATGGAGAAATATATTTTCATGATAATTATAAAAGTATAATATATTTTAAAGACATTGTTAAAAAGCACTAAAGCTTTCATCTCAAAATTTACTGTTATTTTTACTGAGAAATGCTTATCCTAAACGAATTTTATAATTATTTTTTTATTCACATAATTTTAAATTTTTTTTTTTATATATTTCAAAAAATAAGGTTACTTAATAGAATTTTTTAATTATTTTTAAGAAAGAAATGTTTTTAAATAAGTTAAATTTATTGAAAACATATATAAAAATTTTAAAGTCAATTCTACTTTTTTTCACTCTATTGCAGAAAGTCCTTTGTGAATAATTATCATTAGTTTTTTTTAAGTTTATCTGGCGACATCTATGGGTAGATACATACAACTCAAATCTAAAAAAAAAATCTGAAATTAATTTAATTTAATTTCTGAATTAATATTTGAAAGAACTGTTTTAACATCAAGTGTCATCCACTACAAGTTAAAAAAAATGTATTTGAACTTGAGTGGATGAATAAAAAGTATTTCATGAACGATTGAACATTTGAACAAGATATATATAGGGAGAGTGCGAGCTAATAGAAGGAATTGAAAAAGGAAACATGAAAATATTGAATTATTTGAATTTAATAAATTTTCATTATATATATATATAAAGTTTATATATATATACACTCAAGAGCCAAAACATTATGACCACCTGTCAATAACGAGTTGGCCCACCTTTGACGCGCAACACAACTTCAACCCACCTTGGCATGGATTAATACCACCACTTACAGTTAAATACCACTTCCACCTGATCACGTGCCTTCCACGTCATCCAGGCGAGTTCATTGCAAAATGTAGGGATGGTCATAATGTTTTGGTTCTTGAGTATATATATATATATATATATATAAACTTTTCGTTGCACATCGGAGGACTTCGTGTTTCACTTATGCATAACATGTGCACATGAACAGCCCATAGATTGGAGAAGGATGTTACTGAATTCTATTAGCAAATATTTTAGAAAATGTTTGCTCTAGTGATTTGGCTGTTAAGTAAATTCCAGATTCAGCCAAATATATCCAGGCACTGATGAATAAGTTGAAATCTTTGTCGAAATATTTAAGGGTTTTGTGATGGGACTTCATATAGTTCGAAAAATTATAGAAAAGTTTTAAATCTATTCCATTGCCTGAATCTAAAAATATTTATAAGCAAATGAAGAAATAACAGATATAATAATAATTTAAATAATAATAATAATAAATATTTTTGAAATTTTATTAATAAATAAATAAATAAAATTTAATAAAAATAGAATAATTTTTTTTTTTTTTCCTCCTGATGTTTTTTTTTTTCCTTCCTCTTTTGAAGAAGTAAAAAGTTTTGTATAACTAGATTATCAACAATTATCAGCTTTCAATCTTCAAAATGTTCACGGCTTTATACAATATATAGGTCACATAGAGCTCAATATATAACATCACTCCCAAATGATATAAAACTAACAATTAGAAATTACTTGCAAAAATTCTTTTAACACTTTTTATTCAATTAATTTTTCATTTAAATTTGAATTTCAAAAGCAACCAATTTTACAACATCTATTTAATAGTCTGGCATATTTCAATGCTTTTGGACTATAATTTTTTTGTTAAGTTTTAATGAAATACATAATTTTCTATTAGAAACTGGTATTTAAGTACTTGAAATATAATTTTTTTAATTTATGGAACCGCATTCTTTAAATTAAATAGTGCTTTTAAGTGCCGTAGAAAAAATTTAAAAAAATTTTCCGTAATAATTAATAAATTAAAAATGTTTTGTAGTCTTTAGAAATCATTCTAAATAAAGTTTTTAGAATCTTTCTGTTAAGGCAAATTCAAATTCTTATTCTTTATTATCTTTATTCTTAACCCTCTACGTATTATCAAAAATAAGGAAAATATAATCGATAATATAAATAACTAAAAAATGTCAAATGCTTTTTTTTTTTTTAAAGGCTGAATAACAGTTGACTTTCATTTACCAATTCTGAATGATTTATGCCCTTGACCGTGGCTGGAAATATTACGTGGTAATGACTTTAGTTTGATGTC
This sequence comes from Caerostris extrusa, assembly GCA_021605095.1. Taxonomy (NCBI): domain Eukaryota; kingdom Metazoa; phylum Arthropoda; class Arachnida; order Araneae; family Araneidae; genus Caerostris; species Caerostris extrusa. Next base: position 30,015 of record BPLR01021687.1, on the reverse strand, counting down.
AAATGCCAGTTTTTGACTGCTTGCTCAGTATATTTTAGCAGAATTACTTTTGTCAATTATTTTTCACACCTATCATTAATGCAAGATTCACGATCGTAAGAACAAACCAAATACATATTATTGTAAAAGTTTTCGCACTTATTGTAAAAAAAAAATAACATTTTTTTTTTTCTTTATTGACAATGCTGTTAACTTTTTCTGAATTACAGATTTAATTATAAAATAGGAAAATTGAATCAGAAACTGAATATTGGTTATAAGATTCACACATTATGAAATATTTATTATTATTTAAAAACGACTTTTACAAATTTTTTATTACGATTTTAAAAACAAACAAACCAACACAAATTATTGTGAAAGTTTGAAAATTATTGTAATGAAAATAACGGATTTTCTTACCTTTTTTGGCAATGTTTCCAGTTTTTCTGAATTAAAGATTTAATCCTAAAATAAGAAAAATTTAATCAGGAATTGAATATTAATTATGAGATTCACACGTTCTGAAATATTTATTACACATTAGATTTATTTAATCCTTTTCCAATTCCTTCTATTAGCTCACATATATATCTCCCTATATATATCTTGTTCCAATCGTTCATAAAATACTTTTTATTCATCCACTCAAGTTCAAATACATTTTTTGAACTTGTAGAGGATGACACTTGATGTTAATACAGTTTTTACAAATATTAATTCAGTAATTAGATTTAATTAATTAATTTTAGTTTTTTTTTAGATTTAAGTTGCTTATATCTGCCAATAGATGGCGCCAGATAAACTTAAAAAAAAATGAATGAAAATTATTTATAAAGGACTTTCTGCAATATAATAGGGGGAAAAAAAAGTAGGAATTGACTTTTAAAAATGTTTTTTTATATATTACTTGTTTAACATTTAATGCTGCAAGCATCAATTCTTATATTAACAGTATCTAGAAAATTTGCTCACGTATGATTATAATTATCAATAGTTGTATGGGGTTGTTACTTATCCCACTTGATCGACAGCAATATCTAGACCAAGTCCATCATCCGGTGATCATGATAAAGGATAAAAAAAAAAAGTGCAGCTTATTTTTGTCCTTGATCTTGCGGTACAAAGACATGGGCACCCAAAGGGAGAAGTCTGACTTTACCCCACTCGGTTATACCTTAAGTCACTGGGTAAACATTTTAGTCGCCTTTTACAACATGCATGGGCTACAGTGAGGTTATTCTAACTCGGATCTACGCGGGGCAATATGTTGAGAGATTATTTTTTCTAATGCAGCTAGCAAACACTTAGACAACTTGGCCATGAATGCCTTATGGCAAGCGCTGCACAGACGTTACTCACTTTGCATTACCCAGGGGCGCGTGTAACTTGAAGATAAGCCACGGGCGCGGAGTAACAATGCCCCTTCAACGCTCTACGATACTATTAGACCGGGACCTACGGTTTTAAAGTGGATTCCGAACCACTACAAACATCAATGGCACCGCCGGGACTCGAACCCGAAATATGTGGTACCGAGCGCCAGAGCGCTAGCCATTTGGCCATTCAAGCCCCAGGTTGAGATTACAGACTTGTAGAAACGAAACGCATAGATTTTCTATAACATATAGAAAAAAGCGTGAAAAATGATTACTTATCATACATTATTTATTTTATTTACGTTTGCTATGTAATGCTACATACAAAATATATATATATAATTTAATTTGATGCGGAGTGTTGCATTGATTGTTTAATATTTGGTAAGACTTGTGTAGTATCCAACTTCAAAACATGTATTGTTTTTAATGAGTTAATATTCATGATTAGATTGTTAGTTAACAAATTGTATTTATTAGTTAAAAGAGAATTCTACATTCGCGCACATTATTTAACAAAAATTTATAATTAGTTTTATTCATAAACTGATTGCTGCACAAATTATTTCTTTGATTAAATCTGTTTATATGTTATCATTCGAGATAATTTTATGAATTATCATTCGAGATAATTTTATGAATTATCATTCGAGATAATTTTATGAATTATCATCCGAGATAATTTTATGAATTATCATTCGAGGTAATTTTATAAATTATAATTCGAGATAATTTTATGAATTATCATTCGACATAGTTTTATGAATTATCATTCGACATAGCTCTATGAATTATCATTCGAGATAAATTTATAAATTATCATTCAAGATAAATTTATAAATTATCATTCGAGATAATTTTATAAATTATCACTACAGAGATAAATTTATTTTATAAGTTATCCTCTGCATCATTCTGAGTTCACATCGTAATGGAGCAGATGCATTTTTTAAGAAAAGAGTTTCAAAACCAAATCTATCAAATATTTAACTTCTCGAAAATTAAAAATAAGGCTAATATCAAAGTAATAAGTCTTTTCAAAATATGCAATCTTGAAGTCAATATCAAAAAATTCATAAACCTTCTTGTAGTTAAAAATAATAAATGCAATTTTCTGACTTACCCTATAGTGAAGCAAGCAGCGACCCAGCTGACCTGTACATCATAATAAATTATGATGTGTTTCTCAGAAAGTTGTGTTTACAACATTTTTTTTTTTTCTAACTAGAGCTATCTTCTTATTTACTCATTTTACTGCAGACTAGTAGATTTTTCTAATCTCGGTGCTATACAATACAACTTACTTAGCAACTACTTAATCCTTGTAGATACATACAGCTTTTGATAATTATAATAAAATTTAAAAATTACAACTAACTGTTAGTAGTTTTTAACAACTACAACAGTTTTTTGCTTTCTTTACCATTACCTTAATTTTTAACATAGTCGGTGGAAGTAACTTGTAGCGTTGACGTACAAGCTTTCAGACCTAGGAAAGTATAAGTTTATTATTTTTTACTGCATAATATACACATATGGTTTGTCGCTGCTCTACGGCCATTTTTTGGGCTAATTTGACGGGGACCTATAGTTTAACGTGGATTCGAACCACTCATAAACATCCATGCCAATGCCAGGCTTCGAACCTGTGGTATCAAAACCCAGAGCACTAGCCGATTGACCATCAGGCCGTTTAAAATGTTTATTATATATTAGAAATATATAATATAATATAAATATATATTATATGAGGAAGAAAAGAAATGTATAGTATATAATTGTTGTTGTTATCGTGTCCCTCATGGAAGAAGGGTGCAGCTTCTGTTCTTGATAGAGCACCCGTAGATAGAAGTCTGACTTCTGCTCCGTGACGCTCTTACAGTCATAGGACACCGGGACCTACGGCTTAAAAGTGGATTCCGAACCACTACAAACATCCATGGCACCGCCAGGACTCGCACCCGAAACCTGTGGCACCGAGCACCAGAGCGCTAGACACTCGGGTCATTCAGGCCCCTATAGTATATAATTTATAGTAGTATATTGAAAAAAAATCAACATTTCACATAAATACATAAAATATTAATCACAGCTTTATTAATATTTTAGCTATTATTTAAAGTCAAAACTTTGTTAAAGATTTATTATCAAAAATCACCTTTTGAAAAAAAAAATCTAATCAATATTAATGTTTGTTGGGACTTCATATGTAAGTTACTTATGTAATATAATAAAAGTATATAATATTTTATTCATTCTTTTATGCATTTTATGTTTTAATATATAATGTCACTTGGTCAAGTGACAGCAACTTCACTTTAATACATCCTATCAGATAAATTTTAAACAGATTTGTTTTTATTAGATGCATTAATAGAAACTTCACTTCACATTTTGGATAGCCAGTATAAGATAATAGAAGAAGAAGAATTATTTCGAAATACAATCTTGCTAAAAGGCCTGAATGGCCGAGTGATTGGCGCTCGGTACCACAGGTTTCGGGTTCGATTCCCGGTGGTGCCATGGATGTTTGTAATGGTTCAGAATCCACTTTAAACCGTATGTCCCGGTCTAATAGGATCGTAGAGCGTTGCGGGAGGCATTGTTACTCCGCGTCCGGGGCTTATCTTCAAGTTACACGTGCCCCTGGGTAATGCAAAGTGAGTAACTTCTGTGCAGCCTTAAGGCGACCAGGCTGTCTAATTGTTTGCCAGCTGCATTAGAAAGAAGAAAATAATAATCTTGATAAATTCCGTACCTAGAAATTTGATCATTACTTCAAACATCCGAATAAATACATTTAACTATAACGGTAAATTTCAAAATTATGCAATTAATCTTTTTAAGTCAGATTCATTTGTATTATTGAATACTTCCACCAAATCAGAAAGAAAAAAATTGTATTGTGAATCAATAATTATTCCAAAAAAAAAAGAAATCCTAACCTCTTTCATTTTCCAATTCAACCTCAACTTTTATGGACCGTCTGAAAAGTTTCGCAACACCACCACCATTTTTGCTCCGGAGGTCTGAATGACCTCATTTGCAGAAACGAAAAGCCGTTTTCCTTCTATTAGCTATTCTTCCAAATTCCAACGTCAATATTTACAGAGAGGACCCGTAGCTCGCTTACTTGCTCGGAAAACCACTTTACACAACCACAAAAGATTTTTTTTCCATAAATACAACCAGTAAAAGTTTTTTTTTAAATATATATAATTTCTTTGAAGGTGTTTTGTACATATATTCCTTCTACTATAAAGAAAAATTTATTCCAAAGAAACTTTTTGTCTTCTTCTATGTATGCGCTAAAATATTTAAAAGTTGAAACCGGTCATTTTCTATTCATAGTCTAATTGAGACTGTGAAACTATTAGAGACAATGACTGATGCATCAATAGCTTAAATTAATGAAAATATGCATGCAATTTATATATTTCACAAACTGATTGCTCGATGCTGGAAATATCGAAAATGAGACACTCCTTATTAACATTTTTAAAAACATCTTATCTTATTAATTTATATGTTATTGAAAATATATACCAGAAAACACACTATTCATGCAAAGGACATTTAGTGTTATCATCGTTCAATGAAGTATATTAACATATATTCAAAGAGAATCTGTATTGTAGCATTTCTTTCTCCTGGGAAGAGTTTTGGCATTTCATTTCCAGAAGAGATTAATGTACATATATTATTCTTTTTGACAAGTACATAATAATAACTCTTAACTCAAATTTTACAGCAGGTACGTAGTATTGTGGATAGCTATATAATATGCAATTAGTGTTTTGTACTAATGAGAACAACTTTTCACTGAAATCTGATAACAGATATTCGGTGTCATGTATAATGAGACTCATGAAATTAGCGATTTGTTTGTACGACCTTCACAGGTCGAAAGAAGTACAGAGGGAATTCAGACTACGCCATGAGTTGTTCTATCGTAATGGTAGTCAAATATAGGCTGAGAAATGTCTACTCCAATAAAAGTGAGGGAAGCTGACTCCTCCCCCCCTCTTGACGGATTTTCTTAAAGGGAGGCCTTTGGAGAAGGAAGGGGAGAGTTCTGCTACGAATCGACCAGAAATGTCGATTTACTTTTTTTTCTCTGAAGTGACTAAATAGGCTGGAGTTTCCGCCTGTTTTTCAAAGTGAGCCCGTTGTGGTTTCGTGAATCCCGCCGTGGTATAATTAAGGTCATGGGATATTTGTTTGTACGACCTTCACAGGTCGAAAGAATTACAGAGGGAATTTAGACTACACCATGAGTTGTTCTATCGTAATTGGTGGTCAAATATAGGCTGAGAAATGTCTACTCCAATAAAAGTGAGGGAAGCTGACTCCTCTCCCTCTTGACGGATTTTCTTAAAGGGAGGCCTTTGGAGAAGAAAGGGGAGAGTTCTGCTACGAATCGACCAGAAATGTTGATTTTCTTGAACTTTTTCTCCGAAGTGACTGAATAGGCTGGAATTTCAGGCTGTTTTTCAAAGTGAACCCGTTGTGGTTTCGTGAATCCCGCCATGTTATAATTAAGGTCTGCTGCAGACTAGGCTATTAGATTCAACGTAGACTCAAGAACTCTGAAAATCTTCAACCTTGGAGTGAACTGTACTTGTGATTTAATAGTGCATTTGTGATCAAATTTTATTTTTAATTTTTAATTTCTTTGTATAATAATCCAGAGTTCTGTATTTGTATATATAGATATATATAATGCTTGTAAATAGAAATTAACGTGCTCCCATGAATCTGAAAGTGGCCCTCTTCATGAAGCCGTTATAGGTCTAGCATAGGCCGAGACGTTACTGTTAAACAAAAACCTCTCGGATTATTAAGCGAAGTCCTTTAGTATTTTTCGCTGAAAAGAATAAGGCTTTGAGAATTGTAACTTTTCAAACTGTGGAAATGAAGTAAAATGAAATTAAGACTAAAAACAATAGGAGTAAAAAGAAAATAAGATTACAAACCACATCTTTCAATGAAAAATAAAATAAACGTTTTTTTTTATTATTATTCTAAAGCTTTAAAAAAAAAAAAATCTATAATCATTTAGCATATAAATTTAATTCCATTAAATGTATATTGATAAATTTAACGAAAACATTACCAAAAAGTAAGCACTTGTTTTGATTTTCATTCTAATAAATAAAGTGGTAGTATTTTCAAATTTTCCCAGAACAGAAACTGCAGTTGGAAGAACATGAAATAGGTGAAAGAGAGAGGAAAAAAAAGGTTATTAATTGATAAATAATTTTAATTAATATTGTCACATTTCACATTATTTGTATTAATTATATCATTATTATATAAATTATTTGTATTAATTCTTAAGAAAAATAAAGAATTACTTTATAATTTAAAGTGTTATGCTATTGCAAATTGTACTTTAGTTGCAATGTTACTTGGAACACTAGCTGCATTCGACTAAAATAATAAACAAGTAATATAAAAAATTTAAGTCAATTCCTACTTTTGTTTCACTCTATTGTAGAAAGTCCTTTATAAATAATTTTCATTCATTTTTTAAAATTTATCTGGCGCCATCTATTGGTAGATATATGCAACGTAAACCTAAAAAAACTAAAATTAATTAATTAAACTTAATTCATGAATTAATATTTGAAAAAATTGTATTAACATCAAGTGTCATCCAATACAAGTTTTAAAAAAATGTATTTGAACTTGAGTGGATGAATAAAAAGTATTTTATGAACGAATGAAAATTTGAACAAGATATATATAGGGAGAGTGTGAGCTAATAGAAGGAATTGAAAAAAAAAAAACAAAACCTTCAAGTCTTCAGAAAAACTCAATTTTCCCCTTTATTCAAATTTCCTTCGTTAAATAATCGATTTCATTGTGAAAAATCAATTTTTAAGGAAAATAAAAAAAATTATTTTTGCTAATTGATTATTTTTGTTTATGTTACAGTAAGTTTACCCCTAATAGCATTAAATTTTGCTAGAAAATGGATAAGAGAGATTTACTTTATAAATGTCTCGATCACATTAATGCGAAATCGAAATTAAACACGCTACTAGATAAAATTATTCTCCTGGGGCATTTTTAAGGATTAATTAAAAACTAGATCAATTTTAGCGAGCTTTAAAGCTACCTGATCGGTAATAAGAGTTTCATTAGTATGCAAAGAGGATACTCGTTAGATTTGAATATAAAAGGTTGATAACGATTTTTTTAAATAAAATTATCCTTTTCTTTTTAATGAATACGCTTAAAAGTTGTATAATAAAAAAATAAATAAGAAAAAACATAAGGTTGGGGGAAGGAATTATTCCTTGTTAAAATTTTGTAGCTGTTTAGTGGCTATCTAGAAAATCAAATTTAGAATGAGGATTGGTTTTGTTGGGTTTGGTTTATCGCTCTACTCTCATTTTTTTTTTGAACACCTTAGGGAAATTAGACCAGGACCTACAATTTAACGTGGATTCTGAACGTCTAACAAACATCCAGTCCGCCGCCAGGATTCGAACCTGAAGTATGGGATCGCAAAGGCTAGAGTGCTGGCCAATTGTTCATTAGGCCTCCGTAGAATGAAAAATAAGTAATGAAATATTTTTAATTGTTTTGGGTAATAATTGTTTTTTATCACCATCATCATTGGCGCCAACGGTCCCATTAATAGCCAAAGCCGTCTGCCTACCGGCAGATTTCGAGATAAGAGATGTTTTCTTTTTTACGCGGTAGGTTGTTAGTACTACCCCAACGCTGTACAGCATATTAGATCGAGAATTACGGTTTAAAATGAATTCCGAACAACTACAAACAAACTACAAAACTGTGGCTAAAGTGTTAGTCACTCGCCCATCAGCTCCCAACTGATTTTTCAATATATTATAATTACAAGTAGAATAAATAGCCCAACTGGTAGCTCAGAGGTAACGTGATAGTTAAAGAATAAGTTCGAAACCACTGATACCATACATTGTTGTAGTTACTTGTTCTAGAAACAAGTTATATAAAAAATATTTTTAAGTCAATTCCTACTTTTTTTTTCGCCATATTGCAGAAAGTCCTTAATAAATAATTTTCATTCATTTTTTTAAGTTTATCTGGCGCCATCTATTAGTAGCAACTTAAATCTAAAATATAATTAATTAAATAAATTTAATTACTGAATGAATATTTGAAAAAACTGTATTAACATCCATTGTCATCCACTACAAGTTCAAAAAAATGTATTTGAACTCGAGTGGATGAATAAAAAGTATTTTATGAACGATTGAAAATTTGAACAAGATATATATAGGGAGAGTGTGAGCTAATTTAAAAGGAATTGAATAAAAGAGACTTAATAGCGATTGTTGCAATGTGTATTATCATATCGCAAGCTGCCTGATAGGTTTTTTCTGGTTTGTTTTGTCATATATAAATGGAAATATCCTGTGGTTACCCCTAAAAGTCCTACCGTAAAGCAGTCCTCTCCTTTCATAACTCTTTGATAATTTGATCGTGGTATGCATTAAAGAAACATGAAGCATTGATATAACATTTATTGAAAAATCAAATAATGGAATATTTTAAATTCGAAATGCTAAATCGTTTTCCTCTATACACTTCTAAGCATCAGTTCGTTCATCTAAAATGCTTACTAACCGTCAGTTTGTTAATCTGCAATCTTATTTCTCTGCAATGCTTATTTCTCTGTAATGCTTAATCTACAATGCCTACTAGCCATCAGTTTGTTAATCTTCAAGGCTTAATAGCAATCGGTTTCTTAATCTAAAAGCTTAACAGCCATCAGTTTCTTAATCTAAAAAGCTTAATAGCCATCAGTTTCTTAATCTACAATGCTTACTGGCCATTTATTTTTGGTGGTAAGCTTTTATTCATCAGTGCCCTCACAATTTAATACGAAAACACTTCTAAATCAAATAACAGATTACCTTGGTAAAAAGTGAAATATTTTTTAATTCTGAACTTAAAAAAGTATGATAAAAACTTTGAAATTAAATACGAATACAATTTATTCACCACAATTTTTTTATTCAATATTCAAATATTAATTTCAAAATCATCGAAAAATTTAACGTAACTAATTTCAATTTTCACGTAAATAATAAATAATTTTTTTAACTGTTTTATTGCATATAAAATATCAACTAATTTTTATTGATTTCCCCTAAAAATTAAAATTTCAATCAATAATTTTTTGAATTTATGAGTTGAATATAATGAGAATGAAACCGTGCGTTTTATATAGTCAGATATCAAATAGTTCTGTTCTGCTAGTCCATAATTCAAATTTATATTCAGAAACACATTTATTGATCGCACTACAGACTCTCTGCTTCTAATGCATCGCCCCTTGGTTTATTTTATGATCAGATATCCCTACTCATCAGCCATAAAGCCATACCAAAGTGGCAATAAATAGAAACCGCCACTGAAGCGACCGTAATGCAGCACATACTTGCGGTACAATCGTATGCCTATCCATCAGTCTAGCTTTCAACGACAACACATTCCTCCTCTTATCGCAGTAAATAGCTATCAATACAATTCATTCCATTTAAATTAATAGATGCAAGCTATTGTTTGCTTTCAGTTTCTTATTGAATTCTTATAACGCTATTAACGAACTTTTAATGGTGGACCAAAATTTTCATGTTAAATTATTTTTCTCATTAGATTTATTTTAATTCATTTTAAGGGATATATATATATATTTATATATATACTATACTATACGCATCGATAGATTACTACGATAAATTACACAATCATTTTTATAATCATGCGTTTATTGCTGAATTCAAAACTAATGTCCTTAATGCAATAATCTTAAATTTTTGTACCCTACACGTTTATTAGGGCTTGATGGCCGAATTGGTGAATAGCACTTGGTGCCGCAGGTTTCGGGTACGAGTCATGGCGGTGCCATGGATGTTTGTAGTTGTTCGAATCCATTTCGTTCGTAGTGGTAGAATACATTTTCCTAAACCGTAAGTCCTGATCTAATATGACTGAAGAGTGTTTGGGCGTAGGACTGTTAACCCTACTCCGTAAATCATGATAGTTGCGTAATGATGATGCATTTATTACAGAGAAATAATAGATTTAATAGCAAGAAAGATTTTTAACCCGTATAGTTAAATGGAGAGAATTGAAATTATTTTCTTGGCAACCCAATAAAATTTGAAGCTTCAAAAGATCCGATAGTAAATCTGACTTCAAAATAAAATTGAGATATCTTTCAATTCAGGGATAAATGTACCGCACTTGTAGTACTATACGTTATAAAACAACATAAACTCCCTTTCTCCATTCTTTTTTCATATCCTTCATTGGAAAGAATAGAATCCCCGTCTCATTCCAATACTAGTTCACTCTTTTTTCTGTTTTTGTTGTTGTTCGTCAGTGAGCCATATTTCCCTTATATGTCCCATTCCCATTTCAATCTTCTCGTAATATCTTCAAAATTGTGACTGCAACTCACACCACCACGGATATCAAACTGAGTTTTTGCTAACAGTGTGCATTACCACTGGGTCATGAGAAGGGCGTTTGAACACATTACCACTGGGTCATGAGAAGGGCGTTTGAACACATTGCTTCTGGGTCATGAGAAGGGCGTTTGAACTCATTACCACTGGGTCATGAGAAGGGCGTTTGAACACATTGCCACTGGTTTGAACACATTATGGGTCATGAGAAGGGCGTTTGAACACATTGCTTCTGGGTCATGAGAAGGGCGTTTGAACTCATTACCACTGAACTTTGAACACTTTACCACTGGGTCATGAGAAGGGCGTTTGAACACATACCGCTGGGTCATGAGAAGGGCGTTTGAACACATTGCTTCTGGTTATAAAGGAAACACATTGCTTCTGTTTGAAAAAGCAACACATTGCTACTACTGGATTACGAAAAGATCGTTTGAACGCATTGCTAATAGGTCGCATTTAAAATTTACATATTTAAATATGAGAGCAGTATATATTTATGGGCATAACATTTTTCTGTTTTTTTTTTTTTTTTTTTTTTTTTCATTCCTTATACTGCTTTTTACATTCCTTATATATGATTCTTTATGTTTTACTGAATAACATTCTCCTTTTCATTTTACTAAATACATAAGGTTAGAAAGTTCATAACTCAAAAAATATTACTTGTTTTTCTTTAATTTTCAAATGCATGGCTTAAAAATAAAAGAAGTAGAATTTAAGAGTGAAAAATTTCAACCAAAAAATTTAACTATATTAAGTAATGAGCTTTAGTTTTCTTTCTTGAATTAATTTGATCCAATTTCATGGTAATGCCCTACCACTATTTTTGACTAATAAGTCTTTCCTTTTTAAGGTAGAAAGAGAAATGCAAGTCAATTATAAGTTCGTATCTCAGAGGCTTAAAATAAGGATCATTATATAAATAATGACGCTGAAATATTATTATAAAATTTGATATACCTGATCATTACTGGTGAAAGCAAACTGCCGACAAAGTGAAATGAATCTTATTGAATAGCATGATGTAATTTACCTAATTATTACTGATTGTATACGGTATTCGATAGCGTTTCCTATTATATTTGTAATTACCAAATATAATACCATATTTTTGAAAAACAAACAGAATCACGGAGTTATTTTATTATCATAGAATCGAAAAGTATTTTGACTTCGTTATGATTTTTATTGTGTGGCTTATGTTAGTTACAACAGCAAAAGCGGCAGAATATGTGGAAGTTCCTTTACAAAAATTTGGAGTAGCATTTACTACTTTTCAGAAGCAAAAGTAAATAATAATTTTTCGAGTGAGATTTTCCAATGATTCTGCTTGGTGAAAAATTTATATGCCATCTTCCAAGTGAAGAAGAATTATTAATCCATCAAAGTTTTACTTATCCTGACGAAGGACAAATGGCTGCAAGGATAAATGCCATGCCATGCTTACTATGGACTCGAAAAGATTGGACTTACATCGTGTGCCCTTACTATGTTTTCCAAATACACAATCAGCGTTATGTACGGAATAATTTGGGAACTCAGTATACAGATCACTACGTTAAAAAGAAGCTGCAAGGTTTCTGGGGAGAAACTGAACAAACATATTTTACTCGAAATTTCGCCAATGGCAGTGCTTGTGGATTATTTGGCGATCATCTCGCAACGAATATCCGCTTCTTCTGCAGACAATCCAAAGACGAGGGTATATTTTTTGTGCAAAGAATCACACCTTGCATGTATGAAATCCACATTTATACTCCCCGAGTTTGTACTGGATTGAACTTCGAGAGTATAACAGGCCATTCAGTTCAATGTCATTCTAATACGGATGCAATGGCGTTAGTTTTGGCGAAGATGGATCACGCCTGGCCAACAGAACATAAACAAATATTTGAATTTCAAGCAAAAGTGCCAAAAAATGATATCAAATCAATTTTCTTTATAATGAACTCCAATATTCCTCCAAATGATATGAAAAAGCCTCCAATTTTACCTAGCAAAAAATTTTGTAAAAAAAGCCTAACTTATCGGGCTGAAGAGATATTGAGTGCTTCCATGGGCATTCCTTTCGATTTTAGTGTTGCTCCTCAAAATAGATCCAGTGACTTTGATTTTCTTTACATGGATTTAATGAATTTAGTTCATTCTGATGCTCTTCATAGTCGAGCAATTTTCGATTTACATCCATTTCATAGTTTGGCTGAAGAGCTTAAAAAAACAACGCTCTCTTCTAAAAACAAGAAGAAAAAAAAAAAGGAGCCGTCTAAAAAAGTAAATCAAAATATTTGTTATTAATAACTACATTGTATTTGATAATAAAATCAACTCAGATTACTTCAAGAAAAATTTCTATTTGTTCATAGAGTACTTACGTATTACCGCCACAGCAGCTACAGATTTGGCGGTTTTTAAGTGGCGCCAATCTACACTTAAAATTTTTGCGACAAATTATAAAATATATAAAACACTTTATTTAAAATCAAAACACTTTCAAAATTTGAAACACTTCATTTAAAAACAAAGTAGTCAATCGGATTTCTGTGAAAAATGGGCCGATATAGAGTTTAACATAGATTCAAAACAGTCTCTATTTTGGCGCATTGGCAGCTCTTTATTGGAGCAATAGCGCAACTTCTGCTGCGGTGTCGTTAATCCGTAAGTACCGTTCATAGTAACTAGAACTGATGCTTGGCAATATTCTATGGCGATGTAGGGATTTGCAGATAAAAAGAAAGAAAATAGTGATGGCAATGTCACACCAACAATAAATAAATCTCAAAGCAGTAGTAAAACATTTTATTACTATTGAAAGTAATAAAATGAATTTTATTATTTTTTAGGCCAAATCTCAAAATAGGGGCCGTTAGGATTTGGCGATTTTTATGGCGATAAATCGCTATATGTGATAACCTGGCTTCTTGTACTATTTGCAATTCACTTCACTTAAACTCGTAAACCGTTATGTAGAATAGTGTTACATGGCGTACTTTGGCGAAGGGATTTTTTGACGCCAAATCCCAACGGCCCCTGTTTTGAGATTTTATCCTTTTTATTATTATTATTCCTTTTTACTAATTTTATTTTAAGAAGTGAATTTCCTTCTTGTGTATGTACGCGAGTTAAATTGCATTCTGGTCTAAATTATATTTATTAATGAACATGTTTTCAACTGTCAGCTGACTGCTTCTTACATCTGACTGTCCCTTACTTAAGGCGGCATTTTCTCCGAATCTCGACGACTTTGAGTTGATAAGTTTTCAGAAAATATTATATATATCATATTTTTAATTACTCTGGATAGAACATCCTAGTAAATAGAGCTTTGGGCTTCTAAACGAGGTAAAGCGGATTAAAAAGTCTGATGCATAGGACGGGTGCAAAATCTGATAGGAATAATAAATCTGTAAGTCTTTCCGTTCGATTCCTAAAGACGGGTGTTCGTTTAAAATTATGGTGGCAAAATGTGGGAGCAGTCCCCTGGTGCTACACTCAGAGTAATCTCCTATTAATACTAACCAAAAAATTTCTAATATAAGCCTCTTTCCAACCTAGAAAATAGAGAAGACTCAAGTAATGAGTTAGATAATTCTTCCCAATGTATTACGTGCCTGCGTTTCTAGTAATGAACACTCCTGTTCAAGGAACCGACAATTAAAAACAACAATAACTCTCAAAAGTTCCTTTAGGTAATATATCTTAATGATGAGAAGGCATATCTTATATTGCTTATACTAACAAAAATTAACATTTAGAATTTATTTAAAGCACAAATTTTAAACAAATAATACATACGGAAAATAATCAGTTGAGAAGCTATATAACCCTCTTTAGCATACTTTAACATTTAGAATTTTATTAGTTTTTAGTAATCTGGACTAAATATCTTTGTGTTTTCAGTCTCAAAAATCAAATCTTGATGTTGTCAATAACAAAATGTATTGTAGCTCTTGACGCCCTTGGCCACATATGTGGACATTTAATTTTAGTTTTAATTATATTTACTATCCTTAATAAAAAAAGAAAAAAATTTTCGATAGTAAATTATTTACTGCAGAATCTCTCAACAAAGAAAAATACACATCTTATAGTATATATATATATAAACACTTTCTGAGTATTATGGTGAGGATTGTTATTTTTTACTTTTTATTAATATTTGGGTTTTATAATTATTAAAAAAAATTAAGTATTAGAAAATGTAGTTTTTATATTTTAATCTATTGCTACAAAATATTTATATTTCATTTTGAAAGTTGAAAGAGGAATTATCTTTCAGATTATGTTAAAAGAAATAGTCGATTAAAACTCAGAAAATTATTGTTATTTTTTTCTTATATATATTAGAACAATACAATTTAGTATTGGAGACTAAGTTCGTTATCACATGTGAACGTTGGTGGTGGTACGTGGCGCCACCAAAAATTAATCTATAAAATAAACAATAAGTTAGAGTATGAAACAGATAAATATCCTAGCTCAACATGGGAAATTTTCATTTAAAAACTTTTAATTAATGCAAACGCTGATTTTCATATGCTATTACTTATTGCGTGTTTTAAAACATATACTGAATATAACGATTTACCCATATCATGTCGCGTGCTCTGTATTTCATTTTGAATTGTCTGGATTTCAACATATAAACAGATTATTGTTTCAATTTTCTGAAAAAAAATGTTTAAGGATTATTTTATGTTTATAAAAGTTAATTTAATCATTACATAACTGACTTCTCTGTCTGAATTGCGTAATTCTTTTGTAGTATTTGAACATGCGCTACTTCATAAATTTCTAGAGTTATTAAATTTTGTTATAATCCCGCCGGTATTGAATTTGATAGTTCTTGTGTGATTTTACATCTTGTGTTTTAGATGGATCCGCCAAATCTCTTTTTTTTCGCCAAATGGAATAGCCAAAACTGCAGTATTTTTAACTGCAGCGGCCATTTTGTTTGTTTAGAACTGGACTTGGCGAAAACCGAAAAGGAAAAAATCACCAAATAAACCAGCCAATCCCAGCAGTGCAGAACTTCCGTTCTTGTAATATTGGCCAATTGCTTCCAAAATTTATTGTATTATTGAGCATTGTTATTTACTATCAGATTTCTTTTTTCGGTTCCATGTGTATTCCTCCAGCAATGCATGTTCACACATGATAAAGTGAAATTCGTGAAAGGATTTCAGTTTTTTTTTTATGATTTTATTTATATTAATTAAATATTGCTGTTGTTGCTGAACTCAATCCATAAAAATTTGACCACTTAGCGTAGAAACAAAAAGAACACGCAAGCAAATCAAAGTTACAAAGGGAAAAATACAGACATTCTTAACAAAAACGACCAAAAGGCCTTAAAAACAAGTTAAATGTTCTAAGGAAAAAAATTTAAAAAGCTAGAAACACCATAGTAAAAGTACGTGTGATCAGGACATGTTTTCTCTGGCCCTTTCAGTAAAGAGTACGCAAATCACCGTTCTGTTGTAAGTTAGAAATCAGTCCCGAGCAAGCAAGTAGATGAGCCTTATTCATTTTCTTTGTCTTACATAAACAACATATATCAGAGTTCATAATCCTGCTTTGGGCAGATGTTTGGCTAGGCAGTCATGCCCAGTTCTTAATTTAAAATAGGCAACAGCCTCTTGGCGAGTTTTTAAACAAAATTTTTGTAGTCTTTCCCCGATTGTTTCTCAGATTTTTCCTTTGGTATTAATTAATAATTCACTAATATTAATTTAATATTTTTTTCTAATACAGCTGTCTAAGTGTTTGACAGTCATCGTTTGTGTTGTTACACAGTTTCGACGTTTGTTGTCGTGACGCAGTTTTGTGTCGTTACATCAAAGATAACTCTCTGTTGTTTTTGATGCCTTAAGGCAATCGCCACACCGACGTTACTCACTTAACACTACCTAGGAGGTGCGTGTAGCTTGAAGATAAGCCACAGAAGCGAAGTAAGAACACCCCCGCAACGCTCTACGATCCTGTTAGATCGGGACCTACAGTTTAAAGTGGATTCCGAACAACTACAAACAATCATGGTACCGCCGGGACTCGTGCCCGAAACCTGTGCTACCGAGTGCCAGAGCGCTAATCACTCAGCCATCAGGCCCCTATTAATTTAATATTATATTATTTATATTAATTTTGTTTTATTTATATTTAATTTTCATTTAATACAAAATTTTCTTTTGTTTTATTAATATTTATTTCCTTTAATTTATATTGTTAACAGTCGTTTTTTCGGTATTATTAAAGTTCAAACTGATTTACTTTATTAAAGAATTTTTATGAAAAACGACTGTTTATCATCATTTTGTTACATAGGAAATCCGGGAAAACTTCGACGATTTAATATGAAAGGAAATAACTGCGAGGAAATTAGAGATTAAAATTTTAATTTATTCGTCATTTCCTGTAAAATATAAATTAAGAAGAACACAATTCGTTGAGTTTTCCTGTAAAATATCAAACTAAAAATGCTCATTAACAAAAGTATTTAGCTCTAAATGACTAGTTTTATCTCTTCTCTGGTTAAATAATTGCTTTTCTGTTATCAGTGAAAACTTCATTTAATGTGTAACATAAAATAAAAAAAAAAGCGGAATAAATCTATCTGTTGTAGTTTGTCTTTATCTTATACATTTTATGACTGTTTAATTAATGTACTTCTTTTGTATTATTATTATTCATATTATCTATAATTTATAATAAAAAAGCAGTTAAAACAATTTAAGGTTCGGAAATATAATAAAAATCAGATTCCTTTAGGCATATGTATGTACGCAGAATAGCATTATAAAATTATTTTTATTTACAACTTTATGTGTATGAAATAATTTTTTTGGCTCTGCATGTTGATATAAGGTTATCTGTTGCTGGTAAAACAGCGAAAATAAAATCCAGCATTCTCCAATTCTCCAATGTGCAATGCTGGAAGGAAGGGAGGCGCTACAAATCCTTCACAAATGGAAATATACGTTTGGACAAT
Source organism: Caerostris extrusa (assembly GCA_021605095.1). Lineage (NCBI taxonomy): Eukaryota > Metazoa > Arthropoda > Arachnida > Araneae > Araneidae > Caerostris > Caerostris extrusa. The sequence continues at coordinate 12,196 of BPLR01021687.1, read as the reverse complement.
TTTATAGTTGTTATTATCGATTTTTTAAATTTGAATTTATAAGGAAAACGAGCAAAATTACATAAAATGGTAGACAATGATAAAATTGCATGTAACGCAAAAGCATATCTTTTTTAAGTGCATATCTTTTTTTAAAGCATATCTTTTTTAAGTGCATATATTTTTTTGAAAGGCATATCTTTTTTAAGTGCATATCTTTTTTAAAAAAGCATATCTTCTTTTAAGCATCTTTTTTAAGTGTTTGTAGTTTTAACTGACGGAAAACGAATTCGTAACATTCGTAATGAATTGTAAAACCATAACTGAATTTTCATCAATGAAGGCATAGTGCAGTGTAACGTCTCGGCCTATACTACACATATACGGGCTTCAAGAAGAGGGCCACTTTCAGGTTCATGGGAACGGTTTAATTTTTATATACAAACAATATACATATATACATGCATACATATATATTGTATATATATAGAGTGACAAAAGTCATGGGATACCTCTTAATATCGTGTCGGCCCTTGCAGCAACTCGACGTGGCATGGACTCAACAAGTCGTTGGAAGTCTTCTGCAGGAATATTGAGCCATGCTGTTTCGAAGACGTCCATAATTGAAAGCGTTGATGGTGCATTTTGGGCACGAACAGACGGCTCGATGATGTCCCATAAATGCTCGATGGGATTCATGTCGGGCGATCTAGGTGGCCAGATCATTCGTTGGAATTGTCAGACTGTTCTTCAAACCAATCGCGAACAGTTGTGGCCCGGTGACGGCTTGTCATCCATAAAAATCCCATCGTTGTTTGGGTACATGAAGTCCATGAATGGCTGCAAGTGATCTCCAAGTAGCTGAACATAAGCATTTTCAGTCAATGTTCGGTCCAGTCGCACCAGAGGACCAAGTCCATGCCATGAAAAAACAGCCCACACCATTACGGCGTCACCACCAGCTGAACAGGGCCTTGCTGACAGTTTGGGTCCATGGCTTCGTGGGGTCTGCGCCACATCGAACCACCATCAGCTCTTACCAACTGAAATCGTAACTCATCGGACCAGACCACGGTTTTCCATTCATCTAGGGGCCAACCGATATGCTCACGTGCCCACGAGAGTCGCTGCAAGCGATGTCGTTCTGTCAGTAAAGGCACTCGAGTCGGCCTTCTGCTGGAATAGCCCAGAAAGCCAAATTTCTCCGCACAGTTCTAACAGACAAGTCCTTTGTACGTCCCAATTGATTTCTGTGGTTATTCGACGCAGTGTTTGCTTGTCTGGTAGAATTTACGACTCTTTGCAGACGTCGCCGGTCTCGGTCGTTAAGTGCAGGCGGTCGACCACTCGCTGTCCATGGTGGGATGTTATGCCTGAAATTTCATACTCTCGGCACACTCTTGACACAGTGGATCTGGGAATGTTGAATTCCTAACGATTTCAAATGGCATGACCCATGCGTCTAATAACTAACATTCCGCGTTCAAAGTCTGTTAATTCCCGTCGTGCGGTCATCATCACGTCAAAACCTCTTCCAAATAACTTGAACAGAAATGAAAGCTCTGCGCATTTATATCTGTTCTACGCGATGCTTGCCATCTGAAAATTTGCATATTGCTATCCCATGACTTTTGCCACTTCAGTGTATATATATAGAGAGAGAGAACTCTATTTACAGAGAAATGAAAATTAATGATAATAATTTGATTCACTCTAAGGATTTGCAGTTCACTCTAAGGATGGAGATTTTCAGAGTTCTCGAGTCTACGACTAATCTACTAGAACCGGTCTTCTTTAGACCTTAATTATGACACGGCGTGATACATAAAAACCACAAGAGGCTCACAGACGGAATCTCCGGCCTGTTTAGTCCCTTCACAGAAGAAGAAAAAAACAACACTTCCTTACGACTCGTCTCAGAACATTCTCCCCTCCTTTCTCAAAAATATCCCTTTAAGAAACTCCGTCAAGAGAAATGGTTTTCTCTCACTTCTCATTGGAGTCGACACTTGCTTAGCCCATGGTATATCACCAATAACGATGCAGCAACTCATGAACGTAGTCCATATCCCATCTGTAATTGTTCGATTTGTGGAGATCGAGCAGACAATCGCTAATTTCATGAGGTCTCATTATCCATGACACTAATTATCTGCTGTTAGATTTATGTGACAGGTTGTTCTCATTAGTACAGAAGACTTATTGCGCGTAATATAAATATCCACGATACTGCTTATCTGCTTGCAGATTTGAGTAGTAGGTTGTTATTATGCATTGTTATAAGAATAAAAGAACTGTTAAAGAATGTTTATTATTATTATATATAATAAAAGAACTGTTAAAGAATGTTTATTATTTAACCATGTACTATTAAAGAATATACATTTCTTTCCCTGGGAACAGAAATGTATATCTATTCCCGTGGGAAAAATGCTGCAGCAGCATGGAAAAACCACTTAAGAATTTTCCTTTGAGAAATTCAATAACTATAATAATTTATCGATTACTATAAAAGTAATTCAGTGTAAGTCTTTCGAATTTAATAATTTTTAGAAGAAATTTCACAGTTTTCAAAAATAATTTTAAAATTTCATAACATTATATAATATTTTTATATAATGTTATGAAATTATAAGAAAATTCAACATAATATCATAGCATTCCATGTATTAATTAAAAAAGAATGCGTTATCATACAATTTTCGAGATTTCTTTCAGATTTAACTACAAACTTCACATAAGTTCTTTCGATGCTATAACTAAAAGGATTAAAAAATATATATATTAATAAAATTATTTTTCTTTTGTAACAGAATTTTGAGCTATATCTAATACATCATTTTTGTTTTATTTGATAAAAATAGAAATATTTTATTAGACAGAAATGTTTTCAATGTTTACCCAAAAAATAAGGGCAGTAAGTTTGTGTTCACAATGAAAAAAAAAAAAAAACCGGTTACTTTATGGGGTTGTTGAAAGTACCTAGTAGAACAATATTTTCCTTCTCGTTTATCGTGAAAAAGCATTAACTTTTCCATGTAAGTAAAAACTTTGTCACAAAAATTAGATTTTCTCTTAGCTTGAGTAGATAGCCAAAAGTAAAAAAAAAAAATTACCTGTAGCAATAAAAATTATTTTTCTAGAAGAGTCAGCAAACAGTCTCTAATATTTTTTTACTTAATAAAATTACAATTTCATATTTTATTTCATATATTTCATATTTCCATCGTCACTTAAGTGAAAAAAGCAATAGATTTAAAATTGAAAAATGCTTTTTCAAAGCATTCTTATTTTAGTGAAACATAACGACTTTTCTAATGATATTTTTTGACATAATTTTAAGAGTTTGAAAATTTTTATGCTTGTTAACAAATATAATTTAAATTTGAATTTAAAATTCTATTTGCGCAAAAAGTAATAAAGGTGCTGCATTAAATTGCAATGAAGATTGAAAGTTATTTCCTAATAAAAATAATTTTTCTTACGATAACGCACACTTCTAACTATTTATTGAAATGTTTTTATAAAATTTATTTAAAACATGGAATACAATTTCAAAAAGCAATCACCCTATTTTTCTCTTTAAAACATGATATAGTAAATCTAAAGAAGCTTATAAATTAAAGTATTATCTCTCTAAATTATGTATACAAAATCAGTCCTTTTATTTTATTTATTAAACTGAAATTTCAATTTTAATTAATAAAAAAATGCTATTTCTTTCGCTAAAATATTGCAAAATCTATTTAAATATAAAAAAATCTATTGACATAAAATATTTAATAAATCATGCTGATAAAATAGAAATAGCATTATTAGGTGTTTTGAAAAATATCAGCAATGCTCATTATAAGTAAAAAAGGTTTTTTAGCTTTAAATAGAAAATATTTTTGATAGAAATTTAAGATATATAGGATTAAAAGTACTAAAAAATAATAATTAATTAAATAAATAATATTAATAATATATAAATAAATATTATGTTTAAAAAAATATCAATTGCTCAATAAAAAAAGATTTTTTATTTAAAAAAAAATATTTTTCTAACAATATTAGGATATATAGTTAAATGTACTAAAAAACAATAATTATAAAATAAATAATATTAATCATACTAATATAAAAAAGAAATAACAATATTAGGTGTTTAAAAAATTATCAGCATTGCTCATTATATGCAAAAGGTTGTTTTTTAACTTTAAGTAGAAAATATTTTTCTAATGAAAACTTAACGTATATAGGATTAAAAATACTAAGTTTAATATAAATTTATTTTAAATAAATTAGAAATTAAAAATATGAATTAAAAATTTTTGAATTAAACAATTTCAGGATAATGCATTTTGAAACGCCTAAAAATACATGATTGATTTATTAAATGAATAACATATACATTTGTCCAAAATAAAAATGTTATGAAACTCAGAAATTTGCATTCAGCATTAAAAACAAAATATTTTAAGATAAAAGTATTCTTAAATTAGAATAAAATTTTGCAAAAAAAAAAAAGAATTACTATTCCATTCTATGTTTTCAAAGATTCGATTACGAGTTTTAAAAAATCCAAAATATTTCCTACCTTAAATGATAACTAAATACATAAAGAAAATATAAAAAATCCGTTTATAATATTAAAATTGGGGTTTAAGACATCTATCAACCGCTAAAGTTAATCAAAAAAATTATTTTTAATTTACCTACAAAATGAGGTTTCGTAAATGCAAAAAGTTTCTTTAAAATTATATTTAATTACACAGATATACGAAATGGAGTTTTGATTTTTTTTTTAACTGCGCTGTATTCGAATTTAAATAGTCTGCTTAAGATATGAAATTATTCTTTTATTCTTATAAGATATTCTAAAATTAAAAAAAAAATAATTTTTTTTTAAAAAAAGGAAAAGATTTATAATTCGATTACGATTCAGTATTGCAGATGTTAAAATGTAATCCTTGATAAAGGAAGTAATTTAAGCAAACGATAAAATATTTAAGAATTTTTTTTTTAATTTCGAATCCGGAGCTAATAATTATCTGCAAAATGAAAATTAATTTTTTAAAAATAAAATTAAAAGATATTTAATTTTTTTTTTTTTATATTTTTACTGTTTAATTCTAATAATGAAAAGGAGGAAAATATGTAGTTTTAAAGTAATTTTAAAAAAATAAGTAAACTTTATAACCGAAATCGCTTTATCGCTGTTAAATCAACAATATATTTATCGGTCTAAAATAAAAATGTGATGAAACTCAGAAATTTACATTCAGATTTAAAAACAAGATTTTTTTAAGATAACGGTATTCTTAAATTAGAATAAAATTATGCAAGAAAAAAAGAATCAGAATTATCTTACTTTATATGTTTTCAAAGATTCGATTACGAGTTTTAAAAACTATTAAAATATTTCTTACCTTAAATAACTAAGTACATAAAGAAAATAAATCCCTTTATAATATTAAAATTGTGAGTTTAAGACATCTTTCAATCGCTTAAGTTAATCAAAAAATTATTCTTAATTCACCTACCTATAAAATGAAGTTTCGTAAATGCCAAAAGTTTCTTTAAAATTTTATTTAATTACACAGATATCTACTAAATGGAGTTTTTTTCTAGCTGCTCTAGTGTTCGAATTTAAATATTCGTCTGCATTAGATATGAAATTATTCTTTATTCATTTTAAATATTCTGAAGTGAAAAAAAAAATATTCTTTTTTTTTAAAAAAGCAAACGATTTATTATTCGATTACGATTCAGTATTGCAGATGTTAAAATGTAATCCTTGATAAAGGAAGTAATTTTCGCAAACGATAAAATTCTTAAGAATTCTTTTTTTTTTTTTTAATTTCGAATCCAGAAGAGCTAATAATTATCTACAAAACGAAAATTAATTTAAAAATAAAATTAAAAGGTATTTAACTTTTTTATTATTATTTCACTGTTTAATTCCAGTTAATAACGAAAAGGAGGAAAATATGCAATTTTAAAGTAATTTTAAAAATAAGAAAACGTTATACGGAAATCGCTTTATTTGATACAATGGAAAAAAGACTAAAAAGGGTTAATGAAAAGAATGATTAACTGCTCTATGCTGTTGACAGTAATTGGGCTTCTTCAATGCTGTGGTTCTTTCTACCTAACTTTGAAACAATCTGAAATTAATTGCTTTTTAAAAGAAAAATATATGGCGGCATGGTTTAATAAAATATTCCAGTAAGGCATTCTGAGTTTGTAAATTTTTAATTTTCTGAAACTGCATAATTCTCCTAGATCTATAGAAACTTTTCGTTTAATTGATTAGTTTATGATATGCATTCTAAAAGATGCTATTTAACAATTTTTCATGGATTTTGAAGGAATTTGAAGCATCACATTCAAAAATAAAAGCAATAAAAATAGTGTTTCACAAAATATCATTTTTCAAAACTGTCGAACTGTTTTATATTTATCATTAGGGAGGGAATTCAGATGGAAATTTCATCACCTTTTTCGATTTTATTTATCATTAAGAGAGTTCCGAAAGTGTTTTGTATCCTTTCAAATTGGATCGTTTCAAAGAAATTTCATATCTGATTTCGATTAAATGGAGCTCTTATTTATAAAATTTAAGAACTCTTATCGGTTTTTCTGGAAAATTTAATATTTATAAGTAAAACTGATTGCAATTTGATGAGTTATGTTTTCAAGATGGAACTAACTCGGATGATTTTTTTTTCTTTGGTATGCATTATAATTTATTGAAGTAAAATAAGTAGTGATAGATTTGAACAAAACATATTAAAATGAATTTAGAATCAGTTGGAATAATAGTTTGTTTAAAATAATAGATAAGTTAACCAACGAGAATTTTGAAGTTAATGATTTCTTATTTTTGATTAATTTCGTTATATATATAAAAAACAATGTTACAGATTACCATAAAATATCTACGTATAAAATTCATATAATTACAAAATTGTCAAAAATAATGCTTTTTGAAAAAAGGGGGTATTTTTGCTTGATTTAGGTCAGTCTTATGTCTTGATTTTATATACCATGAACATCTCAACGTTTGGGAAGACATTTAGAGAGAACTTCCCCCATTTGTGTGCCATATGGTAGAAAATCCGGAAAACTCCACCCGCAGTCTTTCAATGCAAGATGCTTATATGAGCTGTGTAAATTGCATATAACCATTTCTAAAAATAACCGCATATAACCGTTCTGTAAATACCAATTGAAATGCACGCCACTAGTGGTGTCAAACCTCAGCTCTCCTTCGAGCTTTAATATAGGGTCATGAGTCATGCAGCAAAGAAGTATGGTGATATAAATTAAATATAATATTTCAAATGTCGTTTTACAAATACGTGAAAAATAATTTAAATAATGGTATGACAATTTATACAACGACCTATTCAAGTCGAATCACAATTGATGTAACAAACTTAAAGAAATGATTGAGCAAACAAAATTATATTGTAGTGTGCAAGTTTGGCAACCCGATTGTATTTGGGTGTGGTTGGATTGAGATACTTGAGGTACAGGTTGGAAACTCACAGCTTTATTTGCACACGCCACACACATTCAATTAGAGACATACACTATTTAACACATTTAAAGACATTGATTCTCGTAAAAAATGACATTGACTCCACTTCTGAACCGAATACTCGATACTACGGCTACGCGCAAGATGCGTGAAATATACTTTCTTTTTAATGAAGCAACTTTTGTTAGTTTGAAAAAATGGATAAAAAGGAATTTCTCCGGATGAGAGTCTGCAGGTCAACTAATGTGCCGGGGTGCGCTAAATACACTTCCTCTCAGGAGGAGAGACTATAAACTAAACGTTTCTGAACTGGATCACAGGTTGCACTGTACTTCCTTTCGTCGGTGACCATTTCTCCTGAATTCAGGACACAATTTATCCTGAATGTCACAGGGGGTGTCTTTTGAAGGTGGCTGGATTGCTAGTGTGTAGACCACCTGTTAGGAAGCTCGATTACAATATTACAATGTATGGTCACGCTTGATACATTTTAGGTACAGTTGGCAAAAAAAAACAAAAAACAAATGGGACACTCTTAATACCATTTGTAACTATCCTCAAACTTGACATAAATGGCCCCATTAGAATTTGTTCGAAGGGAACTAACTTATGTTATATTGCAGTTAGTTATCAAAAAGAATTAACATGATTAATTAAGCGCTAACTCGAAATTTGTCCATACCGAAATTTTTAGCGCAATCTATTATGATGAAATTAGTATATACAATTTTTTTCTAGAGATTTTATTAAAAGTTTTGAGTATACGGGTTTAAAAATTGATTTTCCCAATGTTAAGTGAAATTTTCATTTAATGAACATTATTTGATCGTTTTTTTATAATTAATATTAATATTTATTATTAGTATTTTTTAATTTTTGCACCAGTCGAAAAAGCACCAGCTAAATTAAAAACATAATTTTAGTTAAATTTTTACAATTTTTTTTTTAAGACATTTAATATTAATTAACGATATGAAAGCAAGTAATATAAAAAAATAATTTAAGTCAATTCCTACTTTTTTTTTCACTCTATTGCAGAAAGTTCTTTATAAATAATGTTCATTCATTTTTTTAAGCTTATCTGGCGCCCTCTATTGGTAGATATATGCAATTTAAATCTAAAAAAAAACTAAAATTATTTAAGTAAATTTAATGAATGAATTAATATTTGAAAAAACTGTATTAACATCAGTGTCTTTCACTACAAGTTCAAAAAAAAATTTATATGAACTTGAGTGGATGAATAAAATATTTTATCAACGACTGAAAATTTGAACAAGATATATATAGGGAGAGTGTGAGCTAATAGAAGGAATTGAAAAAAAATGAATTATAACATACTAAAATTTTTGTTTGGTTAGTTTTCTAGTACCGTCAACACATAAGATTTAAATTTTTTCAAATTACTATGAAAATTTATGAGTTATTCATACAAATGTCGATTAGGGACCCATTTCCAAATTAAAAATATATATATTATAGATCTGTTTTTGCGCAAATGTTGATGTAACGTGCGTGAGATCAGAAATCGGAAAATTAACAAAAAAAATAATTAATTAGTTTAATTTAACTTTTTAAACTTTTTGATTGATTTTTATATGCATTTAACTAGATTTTCTCATTTAAAAATATTTATTATATTTTTAAATTTTTTTTTAAATAAAAATTATCATAATTTGACTTCATAAAATATTAAAAATAAAACTTAAAAAAAAAAACAAAATAAGTTTTAATATGCTTATTTTATGATTAAAGTAATTAATCATTTGCTTTTACTGAAGCTATTGAACTAATTGTTTTTCTTTAAATCAAAATTATGTTTGTCGTCGATTTAATATAAAATCAGTTGCACTCACATTAGAAAATCATTAAATGTTTTTTAATTATATTTAAAATTATATTAAAATGATCTTTAAAACTGGTCAGCTATTTTTCTCAGTTATAATTAGTATAATTTATTTTTTTATAATATGCGTATAATTATTTTGTAATAAAAAATTCACTATGTTTTCTCTTTTCCAATAATTCGCGTATTTATTTCTGCATGTTATATACTTATTTAGATATTATCTAGGTATTGCCAGCTACAATAAACATTATAAACATATAATATATTTATTTGTTAAGTTGTGTTGTAAAGAAACAAAGTTATTTCAAGTTTTAATTCAAAATTAAAAAATGTCGGTATATAATACATAAATTTTACGCCAAAGTAAAATCTACGCAATTTTTTCGCTGCACATCAGCAGCCATTTTATCCTACTCATACATATACCAGCAGCCCATATAATAATTAGAATATAATATAGAATATATATTCATAAACCATGAAATGTAGTAGTTATTATATAAAAATGAAATTTTTCGTATTTAATAGTGTAACAAAACAACTTTAAAAGTTTTAAATAAAATATTAATATTAGTAAAATTAATAAAAGTTTTACTGAATGTTTATGTTTTACAAAATTTTAAAATTCCATTTTTAAACCTTTTTATAAATCACCAAGCAAAATTATTTACCCAGCTAATCATAAACTCCACTTTATTCTTGTAGAATGTTGTCATTATATCGTTTATTGCCTGAAGTTATGAAAAATATTCAAAATGGAGGCCATTCATTTTAATTCAAATTAATAAACAGATTTTGATAAAATTTTGGAATAAATTATTTTAATTTTTTCAAAAGGTTTTAGTTGAAAACATTTAGCTTTGAAAAGGATAATGTGCTTTCCTATTTAATTCCTGTTCATATAATTAAAATATCGTTTGCTCTTCGACGAAAAGATGTTCGATTTTATTATTAATACGCTTTTATTAGTTTCACCTGTATGTTTGTATGTATGTAACTGACTTTTCCCCTGGAGATCTGTTTCTCCTCATATACACTATTTAAGCTGCAAAGAAACATTTACAGGCATCTTTCAGAAAGAAAACAGTTGATTCTTTTTAATAAGCTTTTATATTAGTTTCAAATGAATGTTTGTTTGTTTGTTTGTTTGTTTGTAACTAACTCTTTGGGCTCGATTTTGCCCTACTTTAAACGATCAGATTTAATTTAAACGTTGTAGACTTATGAAGGACCAACGACACTAAAATAGTTTGATAAGTTTATTATCTCATCATGATTAAGATCGCCAGGATTAGAGATTTTATTTTAACTTATGAAGAGCAATTTAACCCATGTAGAATGAAAGTATTCAGTAAAGACATTCAAACCTACGTGGGACAATGGATGACGCGCCTGACTACGGATCAGGAGATTCCCTGTTCGAATCCTGGCTGGCTCGACATATTCGCATTTAGCCTTTGTTTCACTCACAATTACAATTACACCTCATTTAAATATTATAGTTTAAAAAAAAACATGCTTTTAGAATTAATCAAACTAAAAAGTAAAAAATTAATTAATAGTTTAAAAAAACTAAAAATCACGCTTTTAGAGTTAATCACACTAAAAGTAAAAAATAAATCAATAGTTTAAAAAAATAAAAAACACGCTTTTTACAGTTAAGCAAACTAAAAAAGTAAAAAATAATTGTTAACATAAGAATAAAATGACTGACGTAAAAATGAATGTCACTGTTCTAAAAGCGTGGAGTGCTTTTGTATGACATTTTTAAACTAACTCTGCATTTCGGAATGAAACGAGTGAAAAATTATAACGATTGATATCGAGCACCCCACGCTTTTAGAACGTGAACATTGGCATTACTTTTTAGTTTGATTAACTCTAAAAGCGTGTTTTTTATTTATTTATTATTATTTTTTATTTAGAAATAATATTCCCAAAAAGAGAATGAATTCAATTTGTTTCAGTGGATATCGTTTGCAATAAAAGTAAATAATTTTCGTAAAAGTAAATCGTTCTTTCTATGATGGAGAAAATTAAGAATATTTTATAACTTCTGTTTTTATTGAAAAGGCTTCAATAAATGTCTATCCTCATAATCATTACAATTTTTGGTTGATTTTTTAATTGAATTTTTATTGATGTATATTATTTTTTAATGTTTCAATAATTTTTTATTGCAAAATATTAAATTGAAGTTCAACGGCTATAAATCTAACTGATCAGTTTACAATCAAAACTGCAATTCAGTGATCAATTTTAGTCTCTTCTATCACAAAAAATTGGAACAAATACCCCTGGGGCACTGAGCAACTCACCTCTTAAGTCATTTTCTGAAAATCTAATATAGAATCATTCTGGTTTACGGATTTATCTTTGTTATTTCTATCAGGAATATTCGCATGCTTTTCGACATGTTGTGCCTCGAAAAGGCTTTTTGCTACATCAGAAACTTACCACCCTAATTAGCAAGTTTCTTTTCAAAGATAGCATTAAAAACTTATCCTGTGCTAATAAAATTAAAATTCTATTTTTTTTTTTTTAAATAAATATTTATATTCCATGTTTTTTATTTTAACAATATTGAATTAAATTGTTTAATATTAATTAAAAAATTTTTTCCCTTGTATATTTAAAATATATTATATTTTTAATACTTACTTGCAGAAATGACCTGGAGTTATACAGTTATATTAAAATTATTATAGAAATATGATTTTAGTAATTCTGTTGAAAAAAATTTCAAAATTGCAAAATTCGAATTTAAAAAGGTTTCAAAATAAAATTTATTTATAATATTTAATTTTACTGGTTCATACAAACACGGAATCTAAAATTTG